>PITA01005171.1:82468-114103 GCA_004023965.1 Spilogale gracilis | reverse complement strand
TGCAGTGCATGAGGGGTAACCTGGAGGACAGTGGGCGAAGGAAAGTAAATGGGAACTAGGGTAATCTAGGGAGGAAAATGAAAGGACAGAGACCTTGGACACATAAACAAACTGAGGGAATTGGAGGGAGGGGGGTGGAGGGATGGGAGAGCGTGGTGGTGGGTACTGGGGACACCTAAAGCGTGGAGCACTGGGTGTGGGGAATAGAGAATGAATCTTGGAACACTGGGGAAAAAACAATTTTAGTAACAAAAAAAATAAAAATAAACTTCTAAAAAAATATGCATTGAGAAGTCACTAAATAATATATTTTTTAAATGTGAGAGTATTTTAAAAATGTGAGGTGTCCTGATGAAGTCACATTTTTGTAAGATCCAAGCCCTATAAGCAAATGCCAATCTATTCTAGAACTTTATCTCATTGATTACCAGGTTGTGCTATAAAATTATTGAAACATTTGGGTTTTATTAGTGAACAGCTTTATTCATAGTACCTTAGTTCAAAGTTAGTTTCAAATGCTGTTTGAATTGTTAACATATGATGGGCTTTTAGCCATATAATTTGAAAGGCAGAGAGGGTTGCTTGTGCATTGGAAGCTCAACTCACAGATGTCTGGACATTGCTGATAAGAGTCACAGCTATAGGGAATGAGCCCCACAAAGGGGGGGTCCTTTTTCCAGGCCAGTCACTGCATGACGCACAGAAGGAGCCAAGAAAATTGTTCCTCAGAACACTTCTTTTTTTTTTTTTTTTTTAAGATTTTATTTATTTGACAGAGAGAAACACAGCCAGAGAGGGAACACAAGCAGGGGGAGCGAGAGAGGGAGAAGCAGGCTTCCCGCAGAGCAAGGAGCCCGATGTGGGGCTCGATCCCGGGTCTCCGGGATCATGACCTGAGCCGAAGGCAGTCGCTTAACCAACTGAGCCACCCAGGCACACTTCTTATCAGAAGATCCGTTGTCCAATCCCCTTTTCTCCAACAAAATATCTGTATCTTAACCACAGCTTTGGTTGTTTAACTCGTATTTCCCCAAGCAGTGAATCCAACCCAATTAAGAGAAGGAAGAATCAGCAAGAACACTAGTTTGCATTCTTTGTATAGGTCCGTTAAAAAAAAAGTCTTGATTTACTCTTCAGATATAGAATACCAATCTTTAGGCCAAAAACATTTGGATAGGTATTTCTGTGTTCCAAAAGGGCATCTTATTAGACATCTTATTAGAGAAATGTTACAGTGATAACTTAGATATTAAATATATTTTTCTCTCTTTTTTTTTTTACTTGGGAAATTTACTAATAAGTAAGGTCCTTTTGTTCAGCTTCTGGAAATTAGTGGAAACATTATGAAACAAATGCTTTGTCAATCTAAGAGCTATAATTAAAATGGGAAACCTAATTAAGATGTTGAAATGAAGTAAATTGCTTAAGGCCACACAACCCAGTAGTGACAAAGATGACTGAAGTCCTGCCTATGTTTTATTCACTTTATAAATTTTCATTAAACTCTGCTGAATATGTAGAAATGTTTACTTTTTTAAAAAATGAATAAGCAATCTGTAATTCATTTTATTATTATTATTAATGTTCAGTTGATTTGGATTTTTTCCCTTGTGGATTTATAAGATTTTACTAATTTTTTGTTTTGCCCACTCTTGCTTGAGAACTATATATTTTATTGCTAGTCCTTTAGTGGTTACTCCTACATTTCTACATATATGCTTAATTAACTTTTCTAACAAGTCTAAAATTTATTTATTATAAGACAAGAGCACTGTTACTCTTTAATTATCTGCTAAATTGCCTGCCCATCGCTACCAACAATACTTTTTTTAACCTTATTATTTTGCTTGTACAGAGCAGAGCTTGATAATTGTGTGTTGTAAGAAGTCAAGACCTACAAGGTAAATGACTCACTCAGATATTTCACATGATGTAGTAATGAACAAGTGGAAACCTTAATTTGATTTATATACATCTAGGGAGAAAGCAATTATCCATGTATCTATATGTTCATATTTCAATTATTAATGTTCTTTATCAGATGAAAAAGTGTATAGAAAGATACATGGATAATTTTCTTTTATTTGTTAAGTCCAAATAATATTACATAGTTTGGAAAGTTAACACTTTTTCCTAAGAGTGACACACTTTGTTAACACTTCAATATTCACCATGTTGACATCAATTTTTCATTTTCCATCTACTGTAGAGTAACTAGGAGCTAAAAAAAAGAGAAAGGAACTGTCCTTATGATGAATATTTAACATTTAATGCATTCATTGGCTTCCTTTTCCCTTGCTACTCTCTTCCCATTATGCAGCCACTCTTCCCTTAGGTGATTTGCATATTTAGGTTTTGGTTTGATTACAGCATATATAAATTTTTCAACATTAATTTTTTAAATTGTAAGTTTAGGAATACTAAACACTTAATTTACTTCATGTTTGTTATAACATCTTTACTGAAAATGAGGATACCTGGGTGGCTCAGTGGGTTAAAGCCTCTGACTTCAGCTCAGGTCATGATCTCAGGGTCCTGGGATGGAGCCCCACATCAGGCTCTCTGCTCAGCAGGGAGCCTGATTCCTCCTCTCTCTCTACCTGCCTCTCTGCCTACCTGTGATCTATCTCTCTGTCAAATAAATAAATAAAATCTTTAAAAAAAAACCTGAGAATGATTTAATTTCCCATTTAAAAGAAACTTTTTGAAGGGGCATGTTTCAATCATGGGGTCGGGTGACTATTAGCTCAAACTGCTGTCAAGTAAGTGATTGTGCCAAGGGAACATTTCGAATCTTTAAGTAAATAGGACCTCACAAAGCTTGAATAATAAATATATAAAGGTGTGTCTAAGAACATGTGGTATGTTTGAAAATTCAATAAAAGTGGCAGTAGCAAACCTCTGACTTAACAAAGTCTCTTCAAATGTTTTTGGAGGAATGTTCTCAATTCACTTCTGTGTAATTCACATGCATTTTTTGGCTAATATGATGGAAATAATTTAAATGGAATAAATTTCTTTGAAATACATTGAATCCCCAAGTGATTATACCCCTAGAGCATTATACTTAGTGCTGAGGGTGTCTGACCGGAGAAAAAAATGCTAATGGGGAAAACTATAGTTCAGTGATTAAAAGCTTAGGACAGAGTGATGAATTCTTTGTGTTCAAACCAGCTCCATCCTTGACTAGCTGTGAGATTATGGATAGGTTAATTCAAGCTCTTTTTTTTTTTTTTTAAAGATTTTATTTATTTATTTAACAGGGAGAAACATAGGTATAGAGAGGGAGCACAAGCAGGGGGAGTGAGAGAGGGAGAAGCAGGCCTCCTGCTGAGCAGGGAGCCCAACTGGGGCTCCATCCCAGGACTCCGGGATCATGACCTGAGTTGAAGGCAGACACTTAAGTACTGAGCCACCCAGGCACCCCTAATTCAAGCTCTTTATCTCTTTTTTCTCACCCATAAAGTGAGTGTAATAATACCATACACCTCAGAGTTGTTATGAAAAACAAATAATTTAAAATATGTAAAGCCTTTAAAGACTCCTGAGATAGATAAAAGGAAGAGATCAACAATCTACAGAATAGCATTCACAACGAATATTATGTGATTAGTGATATATGGAACACAACATAATACAGATATAAAATGATACCCTTTGCAATTTACACAGCAAGAAGCAAGAGGTAATTATAGCTGTTATTACTATTAGGATTAAAATCAGGGAAACAATATGTCTTGATTTGCTCAGGAGCAGGTTGATTTGTGCTAATGTCACCTTTCACCCTCAGAAAGGTCTCAGTTTGACTCCTTAATTATAGACACATATTCAAGGGAGAATTTTTAGGTTAAACCTTTCTGTTTGGGTGAAACTTACTAATACTTGTCTTTTGAACTTCGACTAAGAGATTTTATTTCTATCCAAATCCTAAAATCTATAACATCAGACACTTTTACATCTACAGCCCACACACTGCTGTAGTTTTCCACAACCAAGGAAACTGACTTGGTTTAGAAAAAACAACAAATTCTTAACATTTTTGTAATTTTCTTTGTTTTGTTTTTCCAACTGATTTATAGTCTCCTTTCAGGTGTAGCTCTGGAGGGAACATTTTGGCATGATGTCTTCACCTTATCATTGTCTGAAGTTCAGTTCTTCATATGGGTTTTTTAGCTCCTCTGGACTTTGTGAACTAAAAAAAACTCCGATCTTCTTTTGTTTTTTTAGCGAATCAGAAAGAATATATGGTAATTCAACATTTCTCAGTGATTTCTCTACCATTGTCCACATAGCAAAGTATACTTAATTGGTAATTTGAATTACCGTGTGGGGTTTTGGGTGTGTCTGTATGAATCCTGGTGAAGTAAGTCATTACACTTGCTTTACATAAGTAGAAGGAAAATAAATGTATTATTTTTCTTTGAGAGACTTAAGTTTGGGGACACCTGGGTGGCTCAGTCGTTGGGCATCTGCCTTCTACTCAGGTCATGATCCTGGAGTTCTGGGATGGAGCCCTGCATTGGGCTTACAGCCCCATGGGGAGTCTGCTTTTCCCTCTCTCCCTCTGCTTGTGTTCCCTCTATAGCTGTGTTTCTCTCCATCAAATAATTAAATAAAATTTTAAAAAAAGAGAGAGAGAGAGAGAGAGAGACTTGAGTTTGTATTCATGAATGTATATTTTATAGCCAATTTTATGCTTAAATAGTGAGCTACAATTTCTGATCAAGGTGTTTATAAATAATATCTTCCTTTTGCTGATACTCACTACTAACAACAGATTTTATACAATTATCAAGTAACAATTGACAGAAAAATATGTGTTGCTTTTTTATTTCATTACTGGGAACTTTTTTTTTTTTTTTTACTTTTTTACTTGCTAACACAAAATGCCAATTAATTTGATTTTCAAATAAAATAATTCAAGAGAGAAATTCTTTTGCAGATCAAACTTCTCTTCCTTTAAAAAGCAGTGTTACATTAAATTTTCTAATAATTTGGCAAATGAATCCTAAAGAAAATTATACTTCTTTAAAGTATTTAAAATTAATGATGGAACTGCCTCTTAAGTACATACAAAGATAATATTTTGTACATTTGTCTACTTGATTTTTCCAGTGTCTGATTGTTCTTTTTTGAATCCTTGAATTTTATTGGCATACATTTTTATAGTATTTCCAATTTCTGATTAATTATAGTTAGGTTAGTTGGGGAAATCATCTATTTAAAGCTGTGACTATCAACAAATCTGCAAAATAGTAATCTTAATTTCTTTAATATCATTACCTCATAAATTCTTGGCAAAGCTCTTCTTTTGTGCAACTTACATACTCTTCATGAATTAATGGAGGATTTATGAGATCTTATCTCTCTGCAACCTGAAAACAGACAAGACTCTAACAACTTGGATTTTGCTAGACACACAAATCTTCTTAACATGACATAGGTTAATACTTACATGATAAATTTTATATATGAAATATTCCATGTGAACAAATATATGCATTATCTGAATCTCAGGGGTTTTAGAACAAACATATAGCAATGTCAGAACTTCCTGTTGATTTTCAATTGTTGAAAAAATAGAATGCCTATCTGCTTTGTGTTTGTTTTATATTATACTTGGTGGTTAATGAACTTAATGAATATGTTGGTTAATATCTTTCTTTATATCATTGCTATCAGTCTTTAAGAATTTCATTTGCCCCATCAATTCTTCTCTCCTAGATTATCAAAAATGCTTGTGTGAGACTAATTGATATTACCCACACAAGTCTTGCACGTGCTGTTTTATTTTCCTACAGTGTATTATTATTTCAAACAACCTCTCTTCAACTTCACTGATCCTTTCTTTTGCTGCATCTATTCTGTTGTTTATATCAGGAAATTTTCATTTCTGATATTATTCTTTATTTATAAAATTTTCATTTAAGTTTCTCCATGTCTTTACTGAAAATATTACATCTCTTCATTCATGATCCCAAATTCTTCCCCTAGATACTTTAGAAGTTTTAACATAGTTATTTTAAATTACCTGTCTGATAATTTCAATATCTGGGCCATTTCTGGATTTGCTTCTCTGTATTATTTCCTTTGTTGAACAACCCCCCCATCAAATTTTCTTACTTTTTAAAATGTTTATGGCTTTTGAATGTGTCAAACATGTCATATGGGAGAAACGGTAATAAAATATCTTGACTTTCATTATATATTGATTAGAAAATAAGTTTTAGATTTAGAAAGATTTGTATTTGATTCTGAAATCCACATATTATTATCTGTGTAAATTTCAACTAGAAAATATCTTAAAACCCCACATTCATCATGAGTAACGTCTCTGTATTAGTAACCACATCAATAGATTATTTGTGGTATATGTAACATAAATTACATAAAAGTATACATTTGTACATAATTGCTTGGAACACTAGTGAGTGGTTAATGAAGACCAGTAGTTACTATTACTAAACTGAACAATGACAGTATGTCAGACTTGTTCTAAGTTTGTAATTATTGTGTCTGGCAATTATGATACTTTGTATTTATAATAACATATATAGAAAAAGAAGGAAATATACTCCAGTATTATGGGATTGTGAATGATTATTATCTTTATTTAATCTTTCATTGTGTTCCATAATTTTTATAAAAATGTGGTTTTTACAAGCAAAGAAAAATATTTTCAATAAAAAGCTAAACAGAGGACATAATATTCTGTGCCATAAACATTTTGTTATGGATATCATAATGCTATTCAATTAATTTTTTCTTTTTATATTCATTTTCAGTTTCATTCTAAAGATCTAATGTTATCAAATATATGACACTTGGAAGGATGGGCGATTCCTACGTATATTTTATATAAATTTCCCAAAGTTGCTATTTTCTTGGTCTCAGTTACTTATACTGTGACCAATCTGTTTCAGTCTGTTATTAATACTATTATTAACATTATTAACATTAATACTTCAAAACATAATCCTTATCACAACCCTTTCTAAATGAATGGCAATATTTTTTAAATAGCTGGTTGCTGATTTGTAAAAAAGTCAAGAATAATTACATAATAATAATTGTTTCTATTTGCATTTGTGCTGGCAAACACTTTATGAAGAATTAAAAGTCAGCTATATGAATTTAAATCCATTTATCAAATACTTCTTTCACCTTTTTCCATTTTTTAGTTAACAAAAAAAAAACATTTTTCCCTGTTACGTACTAAAATGGTAATTTAAATATAAACAGCATAAATGCAAATGCCATAAGATTTTCTGTTGGGGAAACCAAGTATTAGAGAAATAAGGCAAAAAGGAGGGGTGCCTGGGTGGCTCAGTCGTTAAAGCCTCTGCCTTCAGCTCAGGTCATGATCCTGGAGTTCTGGGATCAAGCCCCACATCGGGTTCTGTGCTCGGTAGTAAGCCTGCTTCTCCCTCTCTTCCTCCCCCTGCTTGTGTTCCCTCTCTAGCTGTGTTTCTTTCTTTCAAATAAATAAATAAAATCTTAAAAAAAAAAGGCAAAAAGGAAATGAGATCTATTGAGTGAGTACTATCTCATACGTGTTCTGAAAAAGTGGATGTGAAATATTTGCTATTTCATTGAGTTATCTTAATGTCATTATCATGTTAAAGACATTGCCTTAAATTTAAAGATTAGATGATTAACAATCTGAGAGTTTAACCAGGGTTTCACACAGAACCAGAATTCCAAGTCTGATCTCTTGGAATTCAGACATTCTTCTTAATTCATTAATATTGCTGGTTAATACAATCAATGCTGAGGAGTTTGCTGCTATGGTAAATACATCACTTGCCCTTTGAATTAAACTGTGGATAATGTGGGTAGTGTTTTGCTCCAGTAACCATTAATCAAAGTTCTTTCCTAAATAAATGATGGGCTTCAGTCCCCTAAGAAGTTCATCCTATTTTTGTGGGAATCCACAGATAATTTTTCCTATGTAGTCCAGTATGAGTTTACCACCAGGAGGTGTTAGTCCTTACTACTGTCCAGCCAGGAGACCATGGAGCTCATCTGCTGAGCCTCTGCTACATATCATAATACTGTCTTCACTGATGGTATTTCTCTGTTCTCTTGCATTCTCAAATATGCTTATCTTAGAGGATTCTAAAAAGAAACTAAGTTCCCTTTTATTCTAATTGTCCCAGATCTTTCTGTGTTTCATACAGACATAAGAGGAAAACAAAACAAAGCAAAAAATTAAAACAACAAATATTCAAACAAACAAATATTGTTTCAAATATCTGAGACAGAGCTGAAAACCAACACTGAAAACACTTCACTTGCTTCCCCCATCCAAAATTCTCTTTCAAATCGCTGCCTAATGAGGTTATCTTCTCATCAATAAGCAAACCAACACTAAAAGTTGGTTGATTTAATCTCATTGCATACCATGTTAAATCACTGCAATACATTTTGAAGTAAGTACCTATATTCATTTCGACTCCAGAAATTTGTATTGGACAGGCAGACACCCTATGCTGAACAAAGCACTGAGTGATATGGGAAATGGGGTAAAAATGAACATGGTAGAAACTGATGATGTCACAGAGATTATAGGGGGGTGGAGAGGGAAGACAGAAACTAAGTAAGTATTTCTACAAATAAATGTAACTTTGCAAATGTAATCTTTGTTGGGACAGAAAGATTGATGGGCGAATAATGTATATTAGGCAAGGTGTGACTCTTCTTCATTGTGGGGACACAGGGAGAGAAGATTGACACTTTGAGTAATAAAAGTTGAGATTCCTTGTGAAGGATGTAAATATTTGGGTAAACAGTCTTGGAGGACATAGGGACAGTGTTTTACATAGAAGAATCAGAAGGGCCTTAGGGTAGGAAGGCAAAGTATGGTACACTTCAGAAACTAGTAGAAGGAAGGAAGAAAGGAAGGAAGGAAGGAATGAAGGAAGGAAGGAAGGAAAAAAGGAAGGAAGAAGGAAGGAAGGAAGGAAGGAAGGCAGAGAGGGAGAGAGAGAGAGAAAGAAAGAAAGAAAAAAAGAAAAAATGTTCATCGTCACTAGCTATCAGGGAAATTCAAATCAAAACCACACTGAGATACCACCTTATACCAGTCAGAATGGCCAAAATTAACAAGTCAGGAAACAAGTGCTAGAGAGGCTGCAGAGAAAGGGGAACTTTCTTACACTGTTGGTGGGAATGCAAGTTGGTGCAGCCACTTTGGTAAACAGTGTGGAGATTCCTTAAAAAATTAAAAATAAAACTACCCTATGACCCTGCAATTTCACTACTGGGTATTTACCCCAAAGATACAGATGTAATGAAAAGAAGGGCCATATGTATCCCAATGTTCATTGCAGCAATGGCCACAATCGCCAAACTGTGGAAAGAGCCAAGGTGCCCTTCAACAGATGAATGGATAAAAAATATGTGGTAAATATATACAATGGAATACTACACCTCCATCAGAAAGGATGAATGTCCAATTTTTGTAGCAACATGGACTGGATTGGAAGAGATTATGCTGAGTGAAATAAGCCAAGTAGAAAAAGTCAAGTATCACATGGTTTCACTTACTTGTGGTGCCTAAGGGGTAGTATAGAGGACAGTAGGAGAAGGAAAGTAAATGGGAAGTAGGGTAATTCAGGGAGAGAAACGAAACATGAGAGACTTTGGACACAGAAACAAACTGAGGGACTTGGAGGGAGGGGGTGGGGGATGGGAGAGCCTGGTGGTGGGTACTGAGGGCACGTATTGCATGGAGCACTGGGTGTGGGGCATGGATAATGAATCTTGGAACACTGAAAAAATAAAATAAATTTAAAGTAAAAAAAATTACTTAAAAAGAACTCTCAACTTAAAAAAAGAAAGAAAAAAGAAAAAGAAAGAAAGAAGGGAAGGAAGGAAGGAAGGAGGGAGGGAGGGAAGGAAGGAAGGAAGGAAGGGAAGGAAGAAGAAAGAAAAGGATAGTTCAATGTGAGAAAAAAAATGTAATCCCCAACTTTAAGCATATTTGTTAAAAATATAAGCAATAAGTGTGATTCAGTTGAAAAAAAAATGACATTAATATCCAGAAAATCTAGAAACACTAAGTTCTGCCTCTCTGAGGCTCTATCTTAAATGATGGTCTTAATCACCTATGTCACAAGATTGTTATGTGGCTCAAACCAGACAGTGTTATATAAACTCTAAAATGTCCATATGGTGATATTAGATCAAGAATGATGACTAAATAAATTGACCCTGCTTTTGAAGGGACAGCTTGTTCAAGTCATTGAAAGTTAATGGCTTAGATTCATTAACAGATCAAAATTAACCTTACCTATAGAGCTGTATGTGCATAAGCAATTCATTCTCCTGTGAATCAGAAGATGGTCCTTCCCCCAATGTAGCCTTCAGTGTTAACAATAGAAGAAGTTCCAATTTTAACTCGATGTTAAAATAATATGGCTTTTGAATTTAGACAAATCTGTGTATAAAGCATAGATCCGTCACTTACTTCCTACCTGTGAGTTTCAGGTTATTTTTTAAATCCAACTAACTCTCTGTTTTCTAATCTGTAAATAAGAGCAGTGCAGATTTTTCAGGGTTGTTATACAGGAAAATTACTGAACATGATACATGACCTGTAGTGTGTGCTCAATTTTAGTGGTGAATTTTTACATAAGTATCATTTTTTCTTTCTATATATGCAAGTAAACAATCCTGTATCTATAACAAGCCTATAAGCATTTGGCATATGTCACATTGAATCTTAGAGTTTTGATTCCTGGAGATATAAATATTTTATTAATTGGAAGTATCCATATTCAATAGTAACAGAGACTTCAAAAATAATTTGTGTTTCCAAACTTTCTGCTCAAATGCCACTATCCTCCCATTAAATATTCAGGAAACAGCTGAATATAAAAAGACATAATAAGCACATGAAGGAGACTTCATAGTAGAATCAGTGTTAAATCTAGTACATTTGCATGGAGAACATTTGTGCTATGCATTATGATGAATGCAAATAATATACCCCTTTGTGTGTGGTTTCTGTGCATAATAATTAGATTGTTTATTAATGTGGAAAGCACTTGGGTTTTATATCACTCTGGATTACTTGGGATTTCATTTCATCCATCTATTCCTGTAGGCCACATTTTTTAGAGTCAAGAAATACAGTATAATTTAGAATGTTAGATTGAAAAAGAACCTTGGTATTAGTCATCTTGCCCACACTCTTCACTAAGATGTGGCAATTGAGATCCAAATTGTCTTCTATGGGAAAGGAGAATCCATAATGATCAACCAGTAGAATGATCATACCATATTTCACTCATTTTGCAATCTTGTTTTATTTCTTTAACTTCTTTCTAGCCGATTGCCAGATTCAAAATATTTTCAACCCAGGTTTTCAAAGTCATTTCTTCCCCATCTGTAAGCTCCATTTTCTTCAAATTGTTCTCAATGCACAAATGAATAAAATATATTTAGTATATGTATTTCCACAGCCTTAATTTTAAGAGAGTTACTCATTATAGAAAAATCCAGTATTTTACATCATATTTTTCAATATTTAATAACCTGTGTTCCATGTCCATTTCAATGTGCTCCTGCGTTGGTCTAAGTTTTCCACAAATTGCCAGGGTTTGTCTTGTCTTTGTGTGCTATGAGCATAACAGACATTCAGATGTATCTTATTAAAAATATAATTAATGCCAAATATAAAATTTTAACCAACTTGTTATTTTAGGTATACAAAATTGTAGAACCTGCCAGTAGTGGCTAAAAGACAATGCAGAAATAAGAAAGATTATCTATTACAAAGGTAGAATTAGTACCAAGTGTTTCCCCTTGATTTTTTGCTATTACAATGTTGCCTGCAAGATACATATTTTAAATTGAAAGCTATCAGTGTAAACACACATAATACACTATATTTTTTCTCTATTCTCTGGAGCTTGTCTAATATGAGATTGCAATAGGCCCTGGGGAGATGGAAAATTAAATGGAGATCAGTAGGGGGATGTAAAGCAATCAGCAGAAGATTTTTGGGGAGCTGCTCACTGAGCTAGGAATTGTGGGAGATTCAAAGTGGTAGTAAAATTATTTCCTGCCCCCCCAAGAAAGTTAACTACATAAAATAGTAATAGTCTCAATTACTTTAAAGTCATTACATAGGTCATTTGCAGAGACTTATGACACATAGATTGATGCTTTAACATTTGACGTCCCTGAAGCTTTAATAGTGATGATCAAAATGTCTTTTGCAAATGGGAAATTATATTGAGGATAATGAGAAACATCTTCCTCATTGTTGGAAAAGAGAGTTACAAATATCAGAAGGAAAAAAAATAGAATATGCTCTGTAGTGTCTACTTATAGTGGAGATATAAGTATGAACTCAGAACACTTAATATCTAGATATCTAGATATGTATTGATATAAAAGACATATACCTGTTTATATATACATGTAAGTAGACGGAATATATACATTTGTATAGGGAATGTATATTTTTGTGTAGTTTCCCCCATCTCTGTCCAGTAAGGCAGCCTTGAAACAATGACACCCCAGTAGCATTAAGCACACTTACAGTTCAGATCTCTGTTTCTAAACCCCATTCTTCACTTAAAAGAACTAGGTCTCTTTCCAATAAAGGCACATTTCAAGACAAGAGTGAAAAAATATGTAAGATGAGCTTGAGATATCTTCTTGTATAATAAAGTTAGGAAGTACTCAAGGAATAACGAGGATATAGCAAAATAACAAAGGATTGAGCTTGAAGGGATCATAATGACCAAATATAGGTCAACTTAAGCATCAAAAATAAGTATAAGAATATTGAAACATTTGCATAATGTCAAAATTTCCTTCAGAGATTACTTTTCAGTAATGAACAGTGAAGAATCTTGGCAGATATCATTATGACCAAGTGATCAAACATTGCTGATACTGTGATAAATTTATTTCCCATGAAAATGCATCATTTGAATCAATTAAGGGAAAACACAAGACAAACACAAATTGAGGAAATTCTGCACGATAACTAGTCTTGACTTTTCAAACCAATGTAAAGAAAGATAAAGAAAAGCTATCTTTCCAGATGAACAGAAAAAAAAAAAAATGTATGACTGTTAAAAATGCTGTCTGATCCTGGATAGGATTCTGTCCTGGAGGAAAACAAAAACAAAAACAAAAAACAGTACTAGAATTAGTTAGGAAATCCAAATATGGACTATAGATTCTATATTTAAATGATAGCATTGCATCCATGCTGAATTTCCTTATTTTGAGAATTGGCCTGAAATGTCAGAAAATATCTTGTTAATAAGAAATATACACTGATATTTTAAGGTTAAAGGAAACAAGTGCATCAATTACTTTCAAACAGGAGAGGAAAAAAACAAAGATTTTAGAACAAATAGGCAGATGTAAACAGTTATGTGAATTTAATTAAGTGAATAGCAGATCTTCTTTTAAAGTTCAATAATTTGAGTGCATTCCAAAGAGACAAGAAAGGAAATGAAAAAAAAAAAAAAAGATTAATTAGGTAGAAAATGCAAGGAAGGTATCCCTAACTAGTAAATAAGAACCCTGTTCTGTGAAAATATAACAAAATTAGGCTACCACTAACTTAATCAAGAAAATGGAGGGAAAGCAAAAATATACTAAATAAGAAATTATAAGAGGAAATGGCCTTTGACACAGAGGAATTTTAAGATTTATGAACTTATTTTATAAGCCTTCATAAACACCTAGAAGAAATAGGAATTTTCTAGCTAAAGGTCATTTTTAAACTCAATATCAAAGTTAAACCATTACAGGTAGAAAGTCTGAAGCAAATTGATATCTACAAAATAAATAGACAATGTTATTAAAGAGAAGCCCTCCCCCCAATCTTTATATCCAGTGGTTTTAAAGCAAATTCTTCCAAGTCTTTATTTTTTTTAAAGATTCTATTTATTCATTTGACAGAGAGAGAGAGAGAGAGAGAGAGAGTTAGCACAAGCAGGGGGAGCTGTAGGCAGAGGGAGAAGCAGGCTCTCCATAGAGTAGGAAGCCTGACATGGGGCTTGATCCCAGGACCCTAGGATCATAACCTGAGCTGAAGACAGACACTTAACTGACTGAGCCACCCAAGCGGCCCTCTTCCAAGTCTTTACATATCAGATTGTCCCAAGGTTAGAATTATTCCAGAGCATAGGAAATGAAGGAAAACTTCTATTTGAGGAGCCGAGTACATCATTGATACCTAATCCTGATAAATAAACTGCAAAATATTATAGATAATATTATCTATAAATATCAGTGAGGAATAGTTAAATAAAAATTTAGCAATCAAAATCCAAAACCACATTAAAAGTAATAAATAAACCAATATCAAGTTGGGTTTATTTCAGGGATTAGAAGATTTTTGTATTAGCACCCCATAAAAATCACCCATATAAGTCACCCATATAAATCACCTTATTAATAAATCTGGGGGTAAAAATTATATAACTATTTCCTCACATGCTCAAAAAGCTTTTGCCATAGTCCAGCACTTATCTCTGATAAAAAAGACACAAGAAAATGGAATTACTCAGCATTGTTTTAATATGATGATAGACAAATACACCTTTGAACTACGTGTAGCATCCTACTCAGTGGGAAACAATACAAGCATTTTTACTAAACCATATGCAAAGCACATTATTTGCTATGATCTCCCTTATATAACATAACATTGTGATAGATGGAAGAAAAACGCAATGAAGCAAAAGACACCGAAGATATAATTGAAAAAGAAAAAAAAGCAAAACCATCTTTGTTTGCAGATATTATTGTAGTATGTCTGGAAATCATTACAGCCTTAATGAAAAAAAGTAAATCAAACAAAATAATCTAATAAGGTTTCAGGATATTAAATTAGCATACAGAAATCATTCACCTTCATAAGCCCCAACAACAATTCATATGGTATAGTAGTACAGACAATACCAAGTACAATAGCCACAAAGAAGATAAAATATAGAGAGAAAAACCTAAACTAATAGGCACGCACAATGCATTACAAAGAAAAGCTTAAAACTTTTGTAAGAGGCATAAATTAGATTTGAACAAATGGAAGAGTACCCCTTGTTCTCAGGTGGATTCAATATGAAAATATGTCAATTGCACCTAAACAGCTTATAAATTTAGCATGTTATTTTCTCCTAAAAAAAGAAGAAGAAGAAGAAGAAGAAGAAGAAGAAGAAGAAGAAGAAGAAGAAGAAGAAAGAAAACATACCTTTTGTTTTTAAAATGATATTATGCTGGTAGTAATATTGATATGAAAAATAAATATTCAAGAATAGCCACAAAAACACTGAAAATGAAAACTACCATGGGCAAGTAGTCCAATGGATTTTAAAACATACCATAAAACCTCTATAAGTAAACAATGTGATAAGAAATCCTGACTACACAGAGACTGGTGGAACTGAAGAAGCCAACTATAAATACTCTGATGTGCAGAGGGAACACAGTATTTGAGAACTTGTTATGATAAAGGTTGCCTTTGAAATCAGTAGGCACTTAGTGTCCTCATGTGCAGAATGAAAATCATACTTGCCCTGCCCAGCCCAGCAGATTGCTAACAATCAAGTGATGTATCTTAGAGCAAAGTCATCTGTAAATAATAAATTATCATTGTCGCTCTTATTATGAACTGGAAAACCTCAGCAGGAAGTCAGCTTGCATTTTCTAGCTTTCTCAGACTTTGGGGACACTGCCATAATATTATCTGCACCATAGTCTACAGAGTATTTCATGACTTTCCACAGGATAGATTTGCTAAGAGATTACAATCAACCAGTGCCAATTATCCTAGGAGCATTGGTCATTGTAGGGTCTTCTACATTACTGGAAATATTCTTTCTATTCAGATAGAGAAATCCTTTGTAAAAAGTGCTTTTGTTTTCCATGACACTCAGTGGGAGAACACTTTGTTCAGAGATAGTCTGTATTCCTCAGTTTGGGCTTCTTTTTTTTTTTTAAGATTTTATTTATTTGACAGAGAGAAACACAGCCAGAAAGGGAACACAAGCAGGGGGAGTGAAAGAGGGAGAAGCAGGCTTCCTGCCGAGCAGGGAGCCCGATGTGGGATCCCGGGTCTCTGGGATCATGACCTGAGCTGAAAGCAGTTGCCCAACCAACTGAGCCACCCAGGCGCCCCAGTTTTGGCTTCTGCAATGAAATACCATCGACTAGGTGGTTTACAGAACAGAAATTTGTTTCCTCACAGTTCTGGAAGCTGAAAGTGTGAGATTGGGATGCCAGAATAGGTTGGATTCTCTTGAGAGCTCTTGTCCTAGCTTGCTGATGGTAACCTGTTCTCACACGGCAGGAGAGAGAGGACAAACTATCTGTGTCTCTTCTTATAAGGGCACTAATTCTATCATGAGGACTCCACTCTGATGACCTTATCTAAACCTAATTACCTCCCAAAGGCCCCATCTCCAAATGACATCACATTGTAAATTAGGGTTTCAACATTTGAATTTGGGGAAGATACAATTCAGTATATAGCATAGGCTGTTATAAATCCTCCACACTCTAACAAAACTGGTAAAATCACCAGGACAAAAGTATGGATATAATTATGCCTTGTCAAAGTTTTGTAAATTGGGATTAAACACTGTTTTTTCCTTTGGAAAACAGAAGAAAATAGACATTTTTCTCCTAACGATCATTTTTAGTAGAGTATATTTTAATGCCATCCTGTCAATAATTTTGAATTAATTTTGACTCAAAATACATTGCTTTTAAGAATATATTCTTAATTTACGATGTGGGTAACTCACACTATTAAACACACTATCTTGCAAAATCATCTTTGTCTCATTACTTTTGATTATATTTGGTTCCCTATTGCTTACCCAGTAGAAATCCAACTCCTAGTGTCTACAAAATTCTTTCCTCTTCATACCATTAGACAAATCCATTTTTAAAATTATCAATAAAATTTCCCATGTAATTCTGGGAAATATGTTAATTTCATTATATCATTTTTTCATTCATCATTTATATGTTAGAAATAACAAGTGCCCAGGGATGCCTGGGTGGCTCAGTTCTTAAGCATCTGTCTTTGGTTCAGGTCATGAACCCAGGATGCTGGGATCAAGCCCCACATCAGGTGCCTTGTTCAGCAGGGAGCTTGCTTGTCCCTCTCCCTCTGTTCTTCCCCCTGCTTGTGTTTCCCCCACCTCCATTAAATAAATAAATAAAATCTTAAAAAAAGAAGACTAGCAGGTGCTTATAAGCAAATTACCTTCATTTTCCACTTTATTGACTTTCTTGCTGAGAATCATAGAAAGAAGAAATTAAGATTTAGTGAGTTTTAATATCAGAAAAAGAACAAAAACTAAACTGAAGCATCAAAAAGTTCAAATCTTTTTAAAGATATGCTATACTCTTAGCCTGACTAACATTTATTAAATTAGTTTCATGAAAATGATTAAATATGAAATGGACTAAATATGAAACAAGAGGATTTGGTAATATGTAGTAAAATATTTACTTATCACATTGGATGCATTAGTTTTGTTTTGTTTTGTTTTAAAAGATTTTATTTATTTATTTGACAGAGAGAAACACAGCGAGAGAGGGAAGACAAGCAGGGGGAGTAAGAGGGAGAAGCAGGCTTCCTGCGGAGCAGGGAGCCGGATGTCAGACTCGATCCAGGGTCTCCAGGATCATGATCTGAGCCAAAGGCAGTCGCTTAACCAACTGAGCCACCCAGGCGCCCCTGGATGCATTTTTTTTTAACTACACTTGATCTTAGCCAAAATGCTATAAAGCAATTTTTTTTTTTCTCCTATCTCACAAAATAAATGTCAGAAATTATTTCTTTCATTGCATAGAAATACACCGAATATTGAGTTTTGCTTAATGTAAAGGGGATTGGTACTCTGAAAAAGTGATATTTGCATAAAGACAAAACAAGTTGGACTTCTGTTATCAGAAGGTACATCATCTCTAATAACTGTGAACACAAGAATTTATTTAAAGCATTAGTTTATATGCTTTCGTAATTTAAGGAGAATATTACAGCCTTTGAGTTAATGCTATTCTTAAAGTACTACAGGAGATTATAATGTAGTTTACTTAATTCTCTTTGATTTTTAATTTTTTTAAGTTTTAAATTTTTATTTTTTAAAGATTTTATTTATTTGAGAGAGAGAAACACAGATAGGGAGGGAACACAACAGGGGGAGTGAATGAGAAGCAGGCCCCCTGAGCCAAAAGCAGACACTATTTTTTTTTAATTTTCTAAAAAAGCTCTATTTATTGGGGTGCCTGGGTGGGCTAGGTCATTAAGCATCTGCCTTTGGCTCAGGCTATGATCCCAGGGTCCTAAGACCAAGCCCCCTGCTTCTCCCTCTCCCACTCCTCCTGCTTGTGCTCCTCTCTTGCTCTGTCTCTCTCTGTCAAATAAATAATTAAACCTTAAAAAAAGGAAAAAAAGAAAGCTCTACTTATTTTAGAGAGAGAGGGAGAGCAGGGGGAGGAGCAGGAGGAAGGGATAGAGTCCCAAGTACTCTCCCAACTCAGCATGGAGCTGGACGTGGGGCTTGAGGAGGGCTTGACATCATGACTCTGAGACCATGTCTTGAGCTGAAATCAAGAGTCAAGAGTTGGATTATTAACCCACTGAGCCACCCGGGCACCCCTACTTAATTCTTTTGAAGTATCAACCTTCTGCATCCTGCTTAAATAGAAAGAAATAGAAAAAAGGGATTTTTGTTTGTTTGTTTCTTTTTTTAATATGAGGGATGTAAGTTCAGTGATGGTTACCATCAGACTTCCTGTATTTGTCTGAATGAATCATCACAAGAAAGATGAGCCAGGTTTTAGAATGAATTCAGAACTAGCCTGATTAAATCAAAAACTAAAAAATAAATTATCTTAGAAAACAGGAATCTTTCGCATTTTATACCATCTAAAGAATCACCATATTTTGTGCATATTTATAAAACGAAATCTCTGTATAGAGGGTATATTTATATCATACATTTGAATACATTTTCTGAAGGACAATAGCTCTGAGACAGAATTGAGTACCTAATTTCCAGGTGGTGAGACATTCTATTATCTCAGACAGTACCCATGACCCAGTCCATACTGTCACAGGCCTTAATTGGGGAACATTTCCTTTGTCCTTTGTGATACCACATCAACTAACTTACTAGGGAGAGACTTTCAGCGCAGATGAAATTACTATATTAAATATTCTGCTGGTTTCTTCCTTGCTATCTCCAAAGACTAACCTTATTCATGAGGCTATAAGATAATTTAGATGCTAGCTTACTGATACTTTAATAAATTGAGCCAAAATTGAAGATTGCAAGAACCAGGAGCACCAAAATGTTACAGTACTGTCTGACAACCTATAGAGATAAATTGGCTGAAAACAAATAACTGAATGATGTCCAATGACTAGTATTGAATTTGTGGCTCAAAAGTCTAGTGACTACTACTTGGAAATTATACAGGAATTTGTTACCTTGGTAAATTGATGACTGCCTTCAGGAAGTCCCTGACATCACCCAGGATCTTTTTTGTCATACCTGTTTTCCTTCTTGGATAAAGAAATCATTAGGTAAGTTAATTCAAGAAGGATAAAAAAGAGCCTCAGGTGGGCACCGGAAGCCTAATCACTCAAGGGGAATTCTGAAATGCTATCTTTTCTCCCTAAATTGCTTCAGTTTCATGCTTTACAATGTAACAGGCAGTGTCAGAGATAGAAAATGTACCCAACACTATAGATCTTATTGTCTGATAGGATCATGAATTGGACAGGTTTAGAATAGAGACGTGTTTGATCTAATATTAACCTTTGAAGAGATCATGTGCTGTTTTAGGGAAAGTTTTAAGAAGGCCATGGCTACAGCCATGAACACTTTTCTGGGTTATTGAATATTACTATCCTCAAATATTACAAAAAATATCTGGCAAGTGAACAAACAATAAAATTAGAGGATTGGTCTAATCCTTTATATCTCATTCTGTAGACTACGTTGAGAGTTCTATTACATAGTTTAGTCTGGGTACTCTTGGGTTTTGGTTCTGTATTACAAACTCTGATTATAATCTTTTGTATTATTTGTCTATTTACAGTATTCAGATGTGTTATCTCAGGAATCTTAAATTCTGCTGTGGAACTACTATATTATCGAATGATTCAACAAATGGTCTTCAAACAAATAGAATAGAAAAACCTGTGTGAACCAGTTACTCCTATGTAGCTTTATGTGCACATTAACACAATAGTGCTAGTCTTTTTTTTTTTTTTTTTTTTTTTACAATTGTGATATTCTAAGGAACTCACCCTTTGCCTACTAAAATCAACAATGGAAAATTATTGTTGTTTTAGGAACTTTTAACAAACCTAAAAGTTTTAGGAACTTGAAACAAACATCGGAATACTTAACTTTTCAATAGGTAACATGAAATAATAGCCTTTCAGAATTGCTAGAAAAGCCCACCACACTGAGTCTACCAATTCCAAATTATTGTATCAGAATCCTTATCAATCTGAATCAAGCCCCTGCATGATTAAACAGGAGCCCTAACAAAAGTTTCCTGAATACCCCAAATTTGCTCTTAACCATTCTGAGATGCTCCTAAGACCCTGTCCCAGAGGTGACCCCTTTTACTGGTCAGAGTGATGCACTGAGCTTTACTTACCAAAAAATTATTTTCATTGTATTTCTGGGAGCTAGCATTTGACATATGACAACATAGATCATTTACGGAAAATTGAAGAAATATAAATTTAAAGAATGTCCAGTTGAAAAAAATGAAACAAGATGGGACTGGGGTGGGAGACAAACCGTAAGAAACTCTTAATCTCAGAAATAAACTGAAGGTTGCTGGGGGGTGTCAGGAAGAGTGGATAGGGTTGCTGGGTTATGAAAAAAATAAATTAAAAAAAAGAAATATGTTCTTTAAGAGTGTAGTGATCCATCTTTATTGAATATATATCCAAAAACAGTTAATAAATGTTGAATAAAATACCTTTTTAAAAAATGTGTTGCTTTGTTAGAGTTTTGAGTAAAATTTGGTCAGTCTTAGGGAAATACATTTAGTGCTCATTTCTACATATTTATATAACTAAAAACATTTAAGTCCATTTATAGACTTTTCTAAATTAACTTATTTTCACACATTTGGGTTCTACAAAGGCAAGAAAGTGGTTTTGTTAAATGATGATGAAAATTAGCTCATTTCAGTGGTAATAAAATGAGGGGTTCTATAAAATTTTAAGCGTACAAATAAAAGCAGACAGGAATCTTTGTGTCTACTCAAAAGCCTTACTTAATTGAAATGAAGAAATTAAAATGTAAATGAAAGACATTTTAAACACAAAATACTACAAAAATAAACTGCGAAGATGCAAGACAGCTCTTGCTATTCCTCAAATTACACATTTCTGTTTTCAACATCATATTAGGTTCTGAGACTACAGCACCAGATAACAGTGTGGTAGAGGAAGGGGAGGCGACTGATGGTAACAAAGATTGTTCTCCCAAAAGTAACAGAGCATCAGCCTTAACATAGTCATTTGTTCTGAGTCCAGAAATTGTTATGTGCATAGTTTCAGGATCAAGGACAAACATATCAAGTGAAGTTGAGATGCCACAGTGACGACATTAACTCAAATGTGTACAAAAAAACCTGTGCTGGCCTCTTAGGCCAGTAGAACCTACTGAAGGTTCTAAGTCACTGAAGGAAAAGGATTTCAAAGGTTTTCATTTTTCTCAAAATGTTTGTTTTAGAGTCTCTCTGCATACATTCTCATGTATACTTCACATACGTTTCATTTTTAAATGACATTGTGTATCTTTAAGATTATGCATAATGAGACACTTAAATATTCAGAGTGGATAAAATTATTCCAGGATATCAAAACCATGGTTTTATCATGGAGCTGATCTAGTTTTGTCATTAACATGATGAAGCCATTGTTTTCGGTTTGTGAGAATTCAAATGAGTCCTAAGAAAGCGAAATTTTATCTCAGGCAAATAGGTCCTTTATCTTATTTGTACCATACAGTGGATGCCACTAAAGTTGAGAAATTTTTTGGCCTGTATTGAAGGAAAATAATTATATAGTGTAAAATTATATGAATTGTGAACTAAAAATTTCCCCTAGATTAAGTTTAATTCACACTAGGGAAGTACCAACAAATAGAAGTATTCTGTATAGATTATATTGAAATTTCCTTCAACTACTTAATTTTTGAAAAGCTGAACTACATGAAGACAAACAAATTGACATTACATGCTTCAGTTTCTCCTGAGGTCAGGAAAGTACTTATTTTTAGAACCCAAATTGCAGCAATTTGAATTCTGTTAAAAATGTACTAATACTAACAAAAATTTCAGATGTGACGAACGTGAGAAATGAATGAACTAAACAATATTTAACGAGGCCAACTTAATTGCTAGTGCATTGTTATATTAATGATGATCAGAGACTTTTCATGCAAATGAATCCCAGTAAAATCAGGCCACGTCTGTAACTGATGATCTGATAACCTACCATATTAAAACTATTTTCTCTAATTTAAAGTTATTTCACTGAGCCTAAACTTAATGGAAGGAAAAATTGGTAACTCACACATCATCCTCATTTCTAGACTATTAAAAATGTACACATGAGCACTGCAAAGAATTCGGTCTCAAATATGCAAAATGGCAAATGAAGTAGCAAAATTGCATTCACTTAAAGACATGAAGCTTTTAAAATTGGGAATTTAGAGGCACCTGGTGCTCTAAATTCTAAAAGAATTTAGAGAACATATATCTCTAAATATAGAGATTTTTTTTTTTTTTAATCTAACTGATCTTTTCACTTCCTTTTGCTTGTGCTGTCACTGTGGCTTAGTCAGGTCCACAGAGATAACAGAAAATTAATGGTACCATTGGGATTATTGTAGCCCTTTTGAGTCCCTTTACAGTTACCTTTCTACTAGGTCATGTAACCTCTCATCTGGAGAAAGATTTATTAATTTATACACTATTGCCAATATCTGTACTCTTAAAAAATTAAATATTGTGGTACATGATGTTCACTTTCCTTCAGATCCCTTAGGTTGGTTCTCATTAGAAATAAAAGTAATTAATAAGTATTTTATTCTCACAAAAGGCAATATTACAAGGTTTCGGGGATACTGTAAAAATTACACAATTAAGATTAACCTTGACAATTTGAAAAACAGGTTTCAAGAGCATGATAAGCAATATTATAATGATAAACAAATATCCCAAAACAATATCAAAGCAAGACAAATGGCAAATATGGTAAGGTGCAAAAGTATTAAATGATGAGTGGCATTATTTCATTTCTCCAGGTCTTTATGTTTAAGATAATTCAGTCATACTAAATGCTTCCTAGAATTCCCTTGGTATATTAATTGGTTTTCAATTCATCTTAATGAGAACAGCATTACCTTTAGATACCAGGTTTGCTGATTTTGAATATTTGTGTATTTCACCAGTATCACACGCTGCTCTTGTTGTTGATGTCCATTTCCCTTATAATTCAAAGAAAAGTAAGGAAAAATGTAAAATAAAGTAGCTTCAGCTTTCTGTTAAACTGGATTACCATGAAAATCTATTTAGCTTTTATTTATAAGCAGTAATAACCACACATACATTTCTCTAGATTTAACTTTTCTGAGAGAAAATCAGGCTCTCAGAAAATTACTGCTGCCACAGATTTAATCCATTCTTACTTAGTTCTCCAATCACAGATATATTTGTGGGAAGGGGAATTTACCCCTTGGAAAAATACAGGTTGTATTCATGAGTATGTCACTTCGTGAATAAAGTAAAAAATGACCTCTGCTTTGAAAATCCAGGAGTTTAAAGCAAAAACCCATCTTTACAAAGTCAAATTGTTGCATTTATGTGTTATTCATTAGCAAACACAAATAGAAAACTGAATGATTGGAATAAAAGTAAGGATGTCGTCCTCAGGGAAAGAACCAAGCTGCTTATTAGATGACAAACTTCAGATGTAACTGAATGATTTTGTATTTCTGATTATTGTGTATTTTTATCTGAGTCCTGCTGTGTAATTCCTTAAAAATATTTACAAAAACAAAACACTTAAGAACGTCTTGGTGGAAGAGCAAATAATATCTCCTCCAAGTTTTAATTCAGTGTCCTAAAATCTTTGGTCAATAGTAATACAAGTTTTGTTAAAACCAGTCAAATTAATTGTAGCATTTAATCAAACATTGCATTAAATAGCAGTTATATTGTGGGTTACACTAAGATTATCACAAAATTAATCTGTTAAAAATAGACTAATATGGGGTGCCTGGGTGGCTCAGTTGGTTAAGCAACTGCCTTCAGCTCAGGTCATGATCCTGGAGACCTGGGATCGAGCCCCACATCGGGCTCCCTGCTCGGCGGGAAGCCTGCTTCTCCCTTTCTCACTCCCCCTGCTTGTGTTCCCTTTCTAGCTGTGTTTCTCTCTGTCAAATAAATAAATAAAATTTAAAAAAATAGACTAATATATCTGTCTCTCCCTATAAAAATGTCACTTTATCATACTCCAGATGGTGTGATGGACAGAGGAGAAACTCAAAGACTTAGTCTCAGTTAGATATATACACTATCTACCTACCTATCTATAATATATACATGTTAGTAGATTTATTATGACATTTATCCTATTTTTCCAACTTTATTGAGATATTATTGATATATTACATTACCTAATTTTAATATGTACAATGTTATGATTTGATATGTGTGTATTTTGTGAAATGATTACCATGATAGGGTTAGTTAGCACATCTATCCCCTCAAATAACAATTTATTTTGTGGTGAAAATCTGTAAAATCTATTCTCTTAGCGATCTGATGTACAATAGAATATTTTTTTTTTAAGATTTTATTTATTTGACAGAGAGAAACACAGCGAGAGAGAGAACACCAGCATGGGGAGTGAGAAAGAGAGAAGCAGGTTCCCCGATGAGCAGGGAGCCTGATGTGGGGCTCGATCCCGGGTTTCCGGGATCATGACCTGAGCTGAAGGCAGTCGCTTAACCAACTGAGCCACCCAGGCGTCCCACAATAGAATACTTTAAATTATAGTCACCATGCTGTATAATTTATCGCCAGAACATATTCATATTAATACCGGACTTTGTGCCCTCTAGTCACCTTCACACAATCCTCGCCCCCCCCACTACCCTATCCTCAGCAACCACCAATCTGCTCTGTTTCTGAGTTCACATTTTTAGATTGCAAATACAAGTGATAATATATGATATTTGTCTATTTTGGTCTGAAGTATCACTTAGCATAATGTGATTACAGTTCAACCATGTTATTGCAAATTTCCTTCTATTTCATGGCTGAATAATATTTCTAAATATTTATTTACCCTTCAACTGTTAGTGGACATATAGGTTGTTTCCATGTCTTGGCTATTATAAATAATGTACAGTAAATATAGGGATACAGAAATGTTTCTTTCTCTCACACACACATACCCTAGAAAATAAAATTTAAAATTCTTTAAAGAGTCAGAAAATATGAGAAAATCTATGATAAATACAAAGATATGTATGGGAATATGGAAATTTAATAATGATCAAATAGATTTCCAGAAAGCAGAGACAATCGACATAAAGATGTTATTAGTGAAATAATACAAGAAAGGTTTTAACATTAAATGAGAAGAACATAAACAATGCTTAAAACCAATAACTTGAGAAATCATTGTATGAGCATATTTTTTAGAGATATTGAGTTAACTATCAAAAGAAGCAGAGTCGTTAAAAGTGGTTACCTGGGAAAGCGTGATTATCGGTACTAGCAGTGAAAAGTCAAAGGGAGGGGTAGGGGACAGTTGTCATTTATTATAAACTATAAAGATGTCAGGAAGGAAGACCTTCTTTTGCCCAAGATCCTTTTAGCTGGACTTAAAATCAAATGGACAAGAGACAGATTAACAGGAGACAATCAAATTCAATATGCATATGTGTGGGGAATCCACACATGCATGAGATTCCAAAGACAATGAGGCAACATGAGGCTTATATGAGCTAAGGAGAGGGGAGGGACCTGAGGATAGAAAAGGCAGAAGGACTGTTAGTAAGAAGGTGAGAGGAGATATTTGGAAAAACAAGGTTGCTCTCTTATGCAGGTAAAGTCCTCAGGTAAAGAGGAAGTCTCTGTTAATACTTCTATTCCAGGTACAGACTCTCCTTTTCCTTGTAAATTTAAGCATTGAGCTGGAGACAGAAAGCTTTTCCTGCATGGGCTGGGTTTTTATTACTTTTATCTCAAAATAATCTTTTTGCCAAAGTATCCCATCTTGGGGCAGCCTTGGACCCTTACAAGTTTTAATGCTTTATTAATCATGTGTAATTTTGTGTCAACTTAAAAATAGTGAGCTTAAATAAGCACATGTGAGAACCAGAAAGATTCAATTATTCTGCATAATCCCTGACTTTTGCGACAGCTAATCCAGGAGCTAGAGAAGGGGTTGTTCAGTAACTGAAACACCTCATTTTTACTTCCTTCCCTTAAGTCAATTAGAGAAGAGTGGACATCTGCTTTGCTTGAGTTCAAATCTTACCTCTGCCATAAGCTAACTTCATAGTTTTACATAAATTACTTGTCCTCTTTGACATGTGTTTCTTATTATGTAAATGGAATATAAGCATACCAATCTCTGGGGTTATCTTTAAATTTGCGGTTGTGTATGTGTGATGGTTAATTTTACATATCAACATGACTGAGCCACAGGTTTGCTGATAAGGGAAAAATTATACCCTAAGATGGCCAACCAAAGCACCAGCGAATTCCAATACCTGTCTCAAAGCCCTTCGGGGTTCTTCCCTACCCGGTTTCCTGCTGGCACCAAAAGTACCAAGTATGCGAAAGTAGGAGGATATAAATTACCCTCCCGGGTTTTGCTCAGGGCTAGACATTTGGAGAACACTCTCCTTCCTCTGGGTCCACTGGTGTTAAATAAACCTCTGATCGTCCAGTCTCCGAGTGCCACTTGGTTCTTCGTTAGGATCCAGTCCAGGTTCTGTAACAGTGGCTGGTTAAACATTATTCCTGGTTGTGCCTATCGGGTCGTTTCCAGAAGAGATTCATATTTGAACTCGTGGGCTGAGTAAGGTATTTGGCTCACCCAATGTAAATGCTCCTGAATAGAAGAAAAAAGAGGAGGAAAGTTGAATTGACTGCCCGACTTGAGCTGGGGTATTAATCTTCTCTTGTCCTCAATGTTCTGATTCTCAAACCTTCAGATCCAAACGAGAATCCATATCATTGGCTTTCTGGCTCTCAAGCTGCCAAATCTGCCGAACTACACCACTGGCTCACTAGCTTTCCTGGGATCTGCAGTTTGCAGAAGACAGATCCTAAGACTTTTTAGCTTCCATTAATTATGTGAGCCAATATCTTATAATAAATCATATATATATATATACACACATACACTGTATATATATATAGTACTAGTACAGTATGTAAATTATCTACATTATGCTTAGAGAAGCCCCTCAATAAGTGTTAATGTTTATTAATACTATTATAACTAATATCAAATTAATCTTTATTTATGAGGTCATTAAAAGACCTACATTTGTGTTCAGTGAGTAGAGGGCTCAATATACAGTCAGCAACAATAAATCTAAGATTTCAATAACCTAAGTGGTGTGCATCTAGAGAACTAAGCAAACCAAAATGTGGTTAAAACACAAGACTCGGTATCCCTTTGGGCCAAAAGGAAGAGTATATGAAATTTTAAAATATTAAAATTTTTCCTCTGTGACCCTCACATGACCTTGGCCATTTTAGCTCTTTTCCTCATCCTTCATGCATTTTATTGTACTCTTCTGTCTTCCATACTTCTTTAAATGAACACAAATTGCTCAGTCAATAGCTACTAAACCAAACATAATTCTTCCCCTTTCCCCAAATATATCAACGATGAGGGTTCAAAGGAATATTTGTCTGAAAAAAAGGAGCAAAATTTTTGTGGACTATTGGCAAGTGGATCGATCAAACCTAACTTGTTTGCAGAATAATTGGTCAAAATCAGTTTGGGAAGAGGGAGGAATTACTCTTGGTTTGATTCTCATTAAACAGTTTTTCCAAGTGTTCACTGGAAAAAAAGATTTTGCAGTTTTGTTACTTCCTATTTTATTATATAATTTGTGGGTTTTTTCCCCCAATATTTTAAAATGTAAAGAAAGCATAGCTCTAAAACTACAATAATATTCAAACTTTAATAACTACCTTCTTCAAAATCCTTTTAAGTATTTAGGGTGCTTATGTTATGTCACATTTTAAATGCTATTTTCTTATTCATTCAGCAAATAATTATTTGAGATCAGAGACTCCAGCAAATGTAAAAAGTCATATTTACTGGTCTCAAGTTGAGTAAGGGACAGACTGGACCAGGCAGGTAGAGATAGTAAGGGGCCATTGGATCAGGCTCACGAAATTCAAAAGGTGAGAGATGAAAGGAAACCAGGGGTATGGGAACAAACAAGACCATTTGTGTCCTAGGTGTCAGAGGTGACTCTTGTTATAACAGCTACTTGTGACCAACTAAGGATTACCCAACCCTAAAAAGGGAGTAAGCCACTGAAGGTGTTATCATTAGGCCTTACTCAATGGTGGCTATCAATAGAGATGGTAAACAGATAGAGGTAAAAGACCATCCCTAAATGCCCTCAGTGGCAACCCTGTTGTGACCCCTGTCACTCTTGAGAGCTTTATTTCCTGTGTCCTTGCTTAACAAACTTTTATTATTGCTTTATTCACTCTGCTTTGTCCTCAAGATTCATTCTTGCGTTCCTTGAGACAAGAACTTTGCTCTCCCACATCAAAGTGAGCACAGAAAGATGCAAATAATCCATTTCAATACAAGACTTTGCAGGGTGGGTAAGACGGGATGGGGATGTAGGATTCAGGCCTTTTAATAGTGACCGAGTGACTTAGACTCTCAAGTTAAAAGTAAACTGGAGTAGATATAATTTGAGCAGCATAAGATTAGGTATTTAGGGGACCTGGGTGGCTCAGTTGGTTAAGCTCTGCCTTCAGCTCAGGGCATGATCCTGGAGTCCTGAGATCGAGTCCTGCTTGGGCTCTCAGAACTGCAGGGAGTCTACTTCTCCCTCTGACCTTCTCCCCTCTCATGCTGTCTCTCAATTAACAAAATTTTTTAAAAGATTAAGTATTTAAATGAGTGTGTGTTAAACACATGTACATTGGCAGACACAAGCCCATGCTTATACATGTATATTTCTAGCTCTCCTTTCTTGTTGTGACTACTCTAACTGAAGTAATAATCCTTTCTCTAGCTACTAACTGTGGAAAATAAATTAAAGGTCATAATCAGCTGTTGCAGATATGACCACAATAAATAAGAAGCTAATTGTAATGCAAATATATTTGCATAAAGGCTGAGAATAATAGATGGCAGCATGATCCTTAAGATTTATTTCTACTGAAGAGCAAATCCTAATAGTGCTTCTCCTGGCTATCCTCTTTTATCATACTAAATGGGATTAAGCAAATTTCATTAGTCAGGTTATATCAAATTAAAAGGAAAGGAAGGAAGGAACAAAGGAATGAAGGAAAGAAGGAAGAAAAGGAATGTACTTTCAGCATTTTTAATGAACTCTGATTTTAAATAGGTCATTTATAAAACCAAATGCAAATGCATTTATATCTTAGAAGCTGCATATGTGTAACTATTCTAATCAATTCTGGTTTTGTATCCAATTAAATTACTTAGCTAGGAGTGAAAGAATTTCAGTTTCTTTTTATTCTGGATCATTAATCACCTATTCTTTTAACTTAAGGAAATGAGATAATTCATAAAAACCAAAGAAAAATCTCTCTCTCACCATCGATCTTTTGCATTTTTTAAAAAAGATTTTATTTATTTGTTAGACAGATAGAGAGATCACAATTAGGCAGAGAGGAAGACAGAGAGAGAGAGAGAAGCAGGCTCCCTGACGTGCAAAGAGTCCAATGTGGGGCTCAATTTCGGGACCCTGAGATCATGACCTGAGTGGAAGGCAGTGGTTTAACCTACTGAGCCACCCAGGCGCTTCTCTTTTGTATTTAAGAATAAAAACTACTTGTAAATTTGTTATAGCTCAGAACTTTTCCATAATTGGACAATGTGTTTAAAATTATACATGTGTATTATAACGAAATCTGTATATTTATGTTCTCTGACACATAAAAATAAAGAAGGTAAAAAGAAAACCTCGTGCAGAAAAAGAGAAAGGCAGGAAGGAAGGGAGGAGAGATGAAAGAAGGGAAAAAAGAGACAGGTCTTTGAGTAGTACTGCAGAATGGGAGAGCTCAGGCACTTTAGACAATCTCATTATGTAGAAAAGAAAATTGAAACTTTGAAGCTTAAATAGTTGGTGCAAGTGGAACCTAACCAAGGAGTCAGCTGGCACCTCTGTGAGTCACAGATACACCAGGTAGAATTGTTGCAAAAAGTAAACTTTATTTTCAGCAAATTAGGACAGACATCACTGGGAATGGCACGCACAGCTGTGACTCCTCAGTAGGGGGTGAGTGGGCACCTTTTATTTAGGGTTAGGATGAATATTTAGATAGGGAGGCCTTGTCATTGTATATAGAGGCAGGTGCAAGGTTGTGCCTATGCCTTAAGGAAACAGGCCCGTCAATACCTTATATGCTATGTAAATGAGGTCAAGGCTCCTCTCTGGGTGGATGTTTTAGTATGCTAATGAGATCAAAGTCTTTGGAGCCAGCTGAGTGGAGGTGATTAGCACAAGGGGTCTAGGTGGTCTGGGCGGTCTGAGCCAGCCTGAAGTCTTGTCCATCTGGGCTGCTGCTATCACCCAAGGGGTGGTTTTGGGTTTCATTTGCCCAAGTAAGTGTATGGCAAAGGCCAATGAGTAAAGCAGGTGGGCAGTACTGGTCAAGTGTTGCGGTCTCCTGGCGACACAGGACATGCAGTGAGACAGAGGCAGGCCAGATGCAGTAAGTTTCATGGTTTTTAGCTTCCTGTTCTGCATTCCTGAAAATCAAAGTGACCTCCCTATATGTTCATGGGTTTGTTTGCAGGAACGCCACTATTTAATTCCTGTCTACCCAGTCTGTATTTACCAGTGGCTTAAGTCATCTGCAGTAATGTCAATTTGTTATTATTCTGCAAAGCCAAGTGGCACATAGCTGTAACAGCCACATTCAGACTTAAATTGGGAGAAAAAAATTGTTACTGAATTTCTGTAACTTGAAAAAAACTTTATTTGGCATTTCCCAAATATAACTGTTTTTTTTTTAAGTATCATAAATGATCAATTCTGTCATTTTACATGCTTTCTATATTTGAAGCCCACTTCAGTTTTTAAATGTTTCTTTGTTTTTCAACTATCCCCCTTTTTTTAAATTTAAATTTATTTTATTTTTTCAGTGTTCCAAGATTCATTGCTCATGCCCCACACCCAGTGCTCCATGCAATAGGTGCCCTCAGTACCCACCACCAGGCTCTCCCATCCCCCCACCCTCTCCCTCCAAGTCCCTCAGTTTGTTTCTGTGTCCAAAGTCTCTCATGTTTCGTTTCTCTCCCTGAATTACCCTACTTCCCATTTACTTTCCTTCTCCTACTGTCTT
>PITA01005171.1:0-74925 GCA_004023965.1 Spilogale gracilis | reverse complement strand
ATGATCAGGCTACTGATTGGTGTGCTCCTTTATGTGCGCCGTTGGGCTCCCTGAGGCTCTGTGGTAACCGCATCCTGTTATGTAGGTGCAAGGGTCAGGCCTGATTGTGTCGGCCTTCTTGAGCCATACCTCGGTCCCCAACAGTCCTCAGTCTACCACCACCCTTCCCCAAATCCTTTGATGGAGGATTGATGAATAGTAAGCCTGGAAAGGAAGCAGTAACCAGAACATTAAGAATATAAAGGGTCTTACTTGTTATATTAAACACGGACTTTATAATGAAGAACAATAATAGTAAGGTTTATAAGCAACAGAGTTACATAATCAACATTGCATTTCAGGAAATCCACTTTTCATAGAGTAAGGAGAATGGTTTGATGAGGGTAATACTGCAGGCAGCAAGAGGTTATCACACTAATCCAGGGATTACTATCAGTTGCCTGCACATAGTGGCACCATGTATAGGGAAAAAAGAAAAAGAAGGTGTCACCAGTTGAGGTAGTTCAGGTCAAAGAGATAAGGATAAGTAATTGTCTACATGGGATATCTGGAAAATCCTTGGCTTTTTAAAGAAAGACAAAGGCTTACAAAAAGTTGGCAATCCCTTGTTCCTTAACTGTGTTCCTCTGTGAGAATGAAGAATCCACTCCTGGTGGATTAGCAAATAAATTGAGGCCAAGATGGTATAGCCCATACACTTAGGAGGGTAGATTCCAAAGATCCCAGGTTCCTAATATCAGTGTTGAACCTCTGTGCGGGCTACCTACTTTCTGACGTCCGGTTATGTGAGACTAACTAAACCCTCATTGTCTAAGTCACTGCCGTTAGATTTTTGTTACTTGTCGGTGAAATACTTTGATACAATCATCTAGGTGTTTGATGGTACCATTCCTTGATCTGAGGTAGACAGAAGAGGAGCAAGGCCTAGCTTCACCGAGTATGTTATACCAGAATGAGCCCAAATATGCTTTCCATGCATGGGTAACTTAGGAGGAAGTGTAATCAATGGTTTTTCAGTGCTGAGGTGGTTCCTATCAGATCAGAGAAATTAATGTTAAAATATATAGTTTTGTGCATTAGTAGTTAAATGCAATCATTATTAAGACTCATGTTGTATTAAATTATATTAAACCAAGGTAATACTCACAAATGCATTAGCTTCTAATTACTTTACTATATTTTACTGCTCTCTCTTGAAGTTATATACATCTATTGTATTTACATGGTAGATACATACAATATATAATGTGTTGTTCTACTTCGCTTCCCAGATCTATTCAGTGATGTCATATTGCTCACTCGAAATTGGCTAGGGAGGGAGTATTTGCACCATAGGAATCAGAAGAAACTACAATCAGGATATGACTTATTGTTTTTCTGATTATCTCAATTTAAGATATGAAGTGTTAATAACAGACTAAAAATTATGTTGCATCTATTAGCATAGCATTGTGACTAGCACAAAATATTGAGAAAATAATGCTTCGGAATTTGAACACTCTTATCCAATTCAGCAAAGAAGTCACTCATGTCATTGGCAAATGGGTGAATTTCTGACATACATCTTAATTATTTCTTGGTTGTTTCACTTTCATCCTATTTGTTAATAAAAAAATATATATATATATCAACCATCACCCATGCCAGAACTACAAGTAAAGAGCTGGCTGGTGAATACCAGCATGCTACTATTTTCCTTCCACAGTAAAACTTTACAGACTGAAATTTGATAAATGTTGTAATCCACCTAGATTTTACAATTTCCCTTCTGGCTAGACTGTGTTCAAAGGATGAAATGCCTTCAGAAAATTTATACTATATTCTATAAACAATAAAATGGCCTTCATTTACATTTGTCAGTGTTGGGTAGAAAGACTGACCTGAAGGTTTACTCTCCTTGGAAGTGGAAACTCATGTTTCTAGAACAAATTCTTTTTTTTTTGCATATTGTTAGGTTCTGTGAATTGTAGAGTCCATGATGAATTTTTAATGTGTGTGCCCTGAAATCAATAATTTAATCAATTTTGTTTACCAGATACCAATCTTTTCTTCACAGTTTGGAACATGTCTTGAACTCACCACCTTTTTTTGTTTGAGTCTGCAGAGTTTTTTTTGTCTAACGCTTGTTTATGGCTTCAATCTTTCAGTATCATATTCTATTTCTGCTGTACAGTGCATGGTTCTGAGAAGAATATGCTAATTTTTTTAAATCTTGAAAGTGATAATTCTTTTAGAATTGAAAAGGTAAAGAAAGAGGACAGTAGAGATAGGAAGACAGTGGCAGAAAAAATATCAAAGAGGAAATTATAGTAAGTGTGCTTTAAGAAATAAAATCTAAAAGATGTTCTCTTATTTCGTATTTCTAAAGTTAAATACAGTCACCAAATGAATATCCTGTTAATAAAGTGAAGTTGCCACCCAACTTCTAAAGTGAAGCTGCCACCCAGATAACCAAGTGGTATTTTTTTCTTATATTTAGAATAAATATGATGCATTCACCTTCTAAATTTTTCAACTTGACATAGGGTGACAGTAATATTGATTTTCTTTATGTAGAACTTTTCCAACATTTCTGATTGTTGATATTCTTCTAATTCTTTTTTTTTTTAAGATTTTATTTATTTATTTCACAGAGACATCACAAGTAGGTACAGAGGCAGGCAGAGAGAGAGGAATATGCAGGCTTCCTGCTGAGCAGAAAGCCTGATGTGGGCCTTGATCCCAGGACCCAGAGATCATGACCTGAGCTGAAAGCAGAGGCTTTAACCCACTGAGCCACCCAGATGCCTGATGTTCTTCTAATTCTTTGATGCTTATATCAAATCTGTAAGACATTTTCTGACATCTCAAAACAGCATCACTTATTTTTGCTTTCTTTCACATAACAGTTTCTGGTCTCAATTTCTTTTCTTTTCTATTTTTTTTAAATAGTTTATTTATTTATTTGAGAGAGAGAGAGTGAGTGAGACCATGAGAGGGGAGAAGGTCAGAGAGAGAAGCAGACTCTTCATGGAGCCGGGAGCCCAATGAGGGACTTGATCCTGGGATTCCAGGATCATGACCTGAGCTGAAAGCAGTGGCTTAACCAACTGAGCCACCCAGGCATCCCTCTGGTCTCAATTTCTTAGTAAATCTTGCCTTGTGTCATGTCATATTTCATTGTATGTCATGCTCTTTAAGTAGGCTATTTCTTCAAGGCAAAGATTATGTTTTTCTTTGGTGCTATCTTTTTTTTTTTTTTTTTTTTTTTTTTTTTTTTTTTTTTTTTTTTTTTTAGTGAGTTCACTGGCTTGGACAAAGCTTTTTTATCTTCATATAATCCACAACACTGAATTATGCACATGCATAAGAATAGCATTGACAACATATGAATAGAAAGAAGCAAAGTGCTTAATATAATATTCTGATAGAACAAACTTCTAGATTGTTGATACTAGTGTAGCTAATTCAATCAACAAATATTTATTTGACCTTTATCATGTAAAGAAGTCTTACAGGATGCTGGGGTTTTGATGATTAACAAGACTGACCTGGTTCTTGCTCTAATTGATTTTGGAGTCAAACAGCAGAGACTGATTATGTTACTTTTTTATTATTGCTTCCACGACAAATCGCTACACACTTAGGAGTCTAAAGAATACAAATGTATTATGTTACAGTTCTCTAGATCAGAAGTCTGACATGAGTCCTGCTGGGCTAAACCCAAGATGTTAACAGGGCTCCATTTCTTTCTGGAAGCAGGCAATATTAGCAACCTAATATTGACAAAAAAAAAAAAAAAAAAAGAAGAAGAAAAGAAAAGGAAAAAAAGAAAAAGAAAAGAAAAGAAAAACATGCAAATCTGATGGTAGGGGATCATAAAGAGAGGGCCCTACCTTGAGTAGCATTGTCTTCAAGGGAACAGTACTTAAAAACGGAGAAGCAGCCAGCCATATGAAAAGCATGGAAAAGAGGGTTCAAGGCAGAGGGAAGAGCATTGATAAAAAGGTACAGGAAATAAACTAAACTGTCTAGGCTAAAAACTAAAGCAAGAAAGACATCAGGTAGTAAGATGTACAGGTTTCTATTAACATCTTATTTCTTACTATGGTAAGAACCAAGCTGCACATGTTTGAAGCATGTAATGTGGTTAGTGTTATCATACGAAAACTCTTGGGACCATATCTATCACCTCTCATGTACCTTTGTAATTTCTCTCTTCCACAAACCACCTTTATTCCCAAGCAGTCCTCGATGTGCATTGGTCATAAAAAATTGGTTTGCATTTTCTAGATTTCTATCTAAATGGAGTCATACACATATACACAAAGAATTGGAAAAACATTCCATGTTCATGGATTGCAAGAACAAATATTATGAAAATGTCTATGCTACCTAGAGCAATCTACACATTCAGAGCAATCCTTATCAAAATACCATCAACTTTTTTTGAAGAAATGGAACAAATAATCCTAAAATTTCTCTGGAACTAGAAAAGACCCTGAATTGCCAGAGGAATGTTGAAAAAGAAAACCAAAGCTGGTGGTATCACAATTCTGGACTTCAATCTCCATTACAAAGCTGTAGTCATCAAGACAGTATTGTACTGGAACAAAAACAGACACATAAATCAATAGAACAGACTGAAGAACCCAGAAATGGACCCTCAACTCTATGGTCAACTAATCTCCAACAAAGCAGGAAAGAATATCAAATGGAGAAAAGACAGTCTCTTCAACAAATGGTGTTGGGAAAATTTGACAGCCACATGCAGAAGAATGAAACTGGACCATTTACTTAACCATATGCCAAAATGACTCAAAAGAGGTGAAAGACCTAAATGTGAGACAGGAATCCATCAAAATCCTAAAAGAGAACAGAGGCAGCAACCTCTGTGACCTTGGAAGCAGGAACTTCTTGCTAGACACATCTCAAAGGCAAAAAATGAATAATTGGGACTTCATCAAAGTAAAAAGCTTTTGCACAACAAAGGAAACAATCAACAAAACCAAAAGAAAACTGGCAGAATAGGAGAAGATATTTGCAGATAACATATCAGATAAAGTGCTAGTATCCAAAATCTACAAAGAACTTATCAAACTCAGCACCCAAGGAGCCATCAATCTAATCAAGAAATGGGCAAAAGACATGAATAGACATTTCTCCAAAGAAGCCATACAAATGGCCAACAGACACATGAAAAAATAATCTATATCACTTGGCATCAGGGAAATACAAATCCAAACCCCAATGAGATACCACCTCCCACCAGTCAGAATGGCTAAAAATAATAAAAGAGGGAATGACAAATGTTGGCAAAGATGTGGAGAAAGGGGAACCCCCTTACACTGTTGGTGGGATTGGAAGCTGGTGCAGTCACTCTGGAAAAGAGTATGGAGGGTCCTCTGAAGTTGAAAACAGAGCTACCCTGTGACCTGGCAATTGTACTACTGGGTATTTACCCCAAAGATACAAATGTAGTGATCTGAAGGGTACCTGCACCTGAATGTTTATAGCAGCAATGTTCACAATAGCCAAGCTATGGAAAGAGCCCAGATGTCTACCGACAGATGAATGAATAAAGATGTGGCATATACATGCAATGGAATACTACTTGGCCATCAAAAAATGAAATATTGCCATTTCCCACAATGTGGATGAAACTAGAAGGTTTTAATGCTAAGCAAAATAAGTCAATCAGAAAAGACGATTATCATATAATCTCCTTGATATTTGGAATTTAATAAATAAAACAGGATCATAGGGGAAGAGAGGAAAAAATAAAACAAGATGAAATCAGAGAGGGAGACAAACCATAAGAGACTCTTAATCATAAGAAACAAACTGAGGGGTGCTGAAGGGGAGGAAAGTGGGAGTATGGGGTAACTGGCTGATAGACATTAAGGAGGGCATGTGATGTAATGAACACTAGGTATTATATAAGACTGGTGAATTATTACCTCTACCTTTGAAACCAATAATACATTATATATTAATTGAATTTAGTTTTTAAAAATGGGGAAAATAAAAATAAATAAATAAAATGGAAAAAATCTGAATTGATTCCTAGTGAGACTAACACAGAGTAATCTTTACCATCACTTAATATAAAGAGTTGTGTTGAGAGAGTGATTTTCTGTTAAAGAAACTTGGCAGGTATGGTGTGGTGGGACAATAGAGGAGGAAAAGAGAGTGTGCCAGGGTATATATTTAAAATTATCATACTTTTTGTGGTTGTTTTAAAATGTGTATTGCTATCCACGGTATTCTTTATTTTTATATAACTATGAAGTTTGTAGTCATACTGTGATTCTTAAATAATGAGAAAAATTTTAAGAAATGGAGTCATATACTACATGCTAATTTTTTTGGTCTGGGTTTTTTATTCAACATAATTATTTTGAGATTCATTCATATTACCGTGTGAATCAATAGTTTATTCTTTTTTATTGTTCAATAGTCTTTCAATAATTGAGTATACATGTTTATTCATTTAGCTGTGTTGGAAAGGGTTGGTTCCAGTTTGGTGCTATTACAAGTAAAGGTGCTCTGAGAAAGCAATGGAACGAGCAAGATACAAAAACAAAACAAAACAAAAAAACAAATAGAATTTAGTTTTAGGTCAATGGAGTTTAAAAATTTTATGAAATATGCAAGCGGACATGTCAATCAGTTGACTAGATATACTTGTCAAAAGGACAAAGATAATATTACAAACAAATATATGAGAATGATTGGCATTAAGTGGCAGTTAAAATGGTAAGAATGACTGATGTCACTCAAGGAGAGTATAACAAGGGTGACAAAGAAGTCCCCCAGTACATTTCCAAGAAACATTAGGATTTAAATAATAGAAAAATAAAGACTTATGGGGGTGCATGGGTTGCTCAGGGGGTTAAGCCTCTGCCTTTCGGCTCAGGTCATGATCTCAGGCTCCTGGGATGGAGTCCCACATCAGGCTCTCTGCTCAGCAGGGAGCCTGCTTCCTCCTCTCTCTCTGCCTGCCTCTCTACTTGTGATCTTTCTGTCAAATAAATAAATAAAATATTAAAAAAAAGAAAAATAGATTTATGAAAAGAAAAGGAGTAATAAAGGAGGTTAAAGGAACAGTAGTGTGTGCCTTTGAAACTACATGAAATTTAAAATATATTTCTTTAGAAAAAAACTGAGATACTTATTTGAGTACCATTAAATTTGTACTTTAGTTTTAGAAGTGTTAATGTTTTGTGATGTTAGAGCTTCTCATCTAGAAGTTTTACATTTCATCTTGTCTTCAGGTATTGCATTATATTGAAATTTTTAGTATTTTTAAAATGGTCTTGTTATTTTTATTCCTAGTTGTTGTATAAATGTTCCCACAATCATGTAAAGGAGAATTTTATTGTTTTCCACTACAGACTAATCTAGTATTTTTTTTCTTTTTCTGTAAATTTGCCTTACTCCCACATCTTTCCCGTTCTCTTTTTAATAATAGAGATTCTCAGTTCAAAATACCTAATAACATTATTACCAAATTACAACAAAGCACTGTCTTCTTTTTGACTATTTAAAGTGATTATTTTAGGGGTGCCTTGGTGGCTCAGTTGTTAAGCATCTGCTTTTGGCTCAGGTCATGATCCCAGTACCCTGGGATCAAGCTCTGTATTGAGCCCCTATTTGAGCCCCTATTCAAGCCCTGCATTGAGCCCCCAGTGGGGCCCCGAATAGGCTCCCAATAGAGCCTATTGTGGATCCCTACATTGGGCTCCCTGCTCAGCAGGAAGCCTACTTCTCCCTCTCTGACTCCCCCTGCTTGTGTTCCCTCTCTCCTTTTGTCTCTCTCTGTCAAGTAAATAAATAAAATCTTTAAAAAAAATAAAGTGATTGTTTTATATTCTCCTCTTAAAATATTAGTTGATCAACACAAAGATGACTAACAATGCTAATTATAGGTATTTATGTTTTACTCATGCTGTTAATAAAGATAATATTAGCATTTTACCATTAAGTATGACTTATGCTGAGAAACTTAGTTATGAAACTTATTCATGTTTATACTGGTTACCTCTGAGATAGGCTGAATCATGTCCCCAGTTAGTCACTGCCCTTCCTATAAAAGGACTGTCTTTTCTTGCCCACTGTAATTTGACTTGCAGTGCCTTCTTGTGGAAGGAGTTGTACCCTGCTCCTGGGACAGCAGTCTTGATTATGTGGCTTGTTCTAGTAAATAGAGCTTATGCAGAAAGCACAGCTTACTGTGTCCAAGTAGAATCTCAGACCATTGCAAGATTTTGCTAACATGCATTTTTCCCTCTGAGTGTATTCCTGATTAGGGCTGCTTGTTCATCCTGTATGATTAAATGCAGAATATAATGAAGCAAAGTTGAAAAGAGAAATCTATACGTTGAATCACTATGATGTACACTTGAAACTAATGTAACATTGTATATCTAGTGTAAACAAAACAAATAAATGAATAAATCAGAAGCCACTGAAGGCTGTTAAGCAGAGTAGTGACAAAAATAAAAAAGAAATAAAGTAACAGAGAGAAAAGAAAAGGAAAAAGAGAGAGAATCCACAGTACAATGGAATTTGAGAAATAAATATTCTTTCATTGCTGCCAAAATTTCCCAGTTCTTTGTAACTACAATGCATTTCTTTCTTTTCTTTTATTTTTAAATATTTTATTTATCTATTTGACAGAGAGAAACACAGCCAGAGAGGAAACACAAGCTGGGGGAGTGAGAGAGGGAGAAATAGGCTAGCCCGATGTGGGGCTTGATCCCAGGTCTCTGGGATCATGACCTGAGCTGAAGGCAGTTGCTCAACCAACTGAGCCACCCAGATGCCCCTACAATGTATTTCTTAGTGCTGGAACTACTATTTCCATTTTATTTAAATTTTCATGAAGAATAATTGGCAAATTTAATCAATGATTTTTTTGCATGTTTATTAATTATATATTTTCATTCAATGTATTGATTGAATAAATATGTTGATAATAAGTTAAATTAACCTTCAGGTATGAAATGTGTTGGAATGCTTCTCTACTTTTCCTTGGCCTAATTATTTCTCTTTAAAATTTAAAGAAAACTCCACTGTAAATTTGTCAGAACCAAACTCCTGAGAAGAGGATGCTAGATTATAATCTCCTTCCAAATTCCTAAAAAAATAATGATAAAGAAATGGAAATACTCTTGAAAACAATAAATAGAACACAGCAATGGCAGGTGTCTTAGTCAGCTCAGGTTGCCAAAACAGAATATCATAAAATGGTTGTTTAAACCACAGAATTTTACTGTCTCACAGTTCTGGAGACTGGAAATCTGAGATCCATGTGGCCACGTGGTTGGATTCAGATAAGAACTCTTACCAGGTTTGTAGACAGTTGACTTCTACTACGTTCTCACTTAATGGAGAGAGAGAGAGATATCTTCCTCTTCTTATAAAGGCACTAATGCCATCATGAGAGCCCCATGTCATCACTTTATTTCACACTTCCCAAAGACCCCATCTCCATAACTAATGATTATGATTAGAATGGAAAGGAAGATGGTTGAAAAAATTATATGAGTTCCAAGAATGTACCATTAATGGAAGCACTGAATACAATCAGAGGAATGAGTTGAGAATCAAGTAAGAAAGTGAATTTCTGGAGTCTCTTTCTAAGCAAGAGCAAGAAATAAGGGATCTTAGGCTAGATTGACAGGGCTGGTCATATTTGGCAACATCTGTGAGAATCAGGAAGATTCCACACTTCGAAGATAGCACTGAACAAAACCACTAGCTATGATGTACTTCTCCTTTCTTAGTCTGAAAATGAGTGAGAATTCACATTATATACTCTCCCTAAGAGTACAAAGCCAAGAACTGTCTAACAATTGAGGAATTTCAACATGTGAATAAATAAGAAAAAAATTAAAAAGGCTAATCTGGCACCTGAAGAAAAATGTAATGGCATGAACAATATTGGATTTTACCCCAACCGTGGTAATAGTATAGTAACAGTAGTTGTAACAGTAGTGACTGCTAATTTTTTTTCTGTGTTGAACCCTTACAAGCCCTTTATAGGTTTTAATTTTACATGGATTATTTAATCATCTTAGAGAACTAAGAAATATACACATTCATGAAATCATCAGCAATGGAACAAAAAGTAAAAATTCGCAAAAGGAAAATTTTAATATTAATTTATGTATTTATTTTAAAGATTTTATTTATTTCAGAGAGAGAGTGAGAAAGAGCACAAATGGGAGAGGGAGAAAGAGGCTCCACACTGAGCAGGGAGTCCAAAGTGGGACTGGATTCCAGGACCTTGGGATCATGACCTGATCCCAAGGTAGATGCTTAACCCACTGAGCCACCCAGGTACCCCAGGACAATTGTCACTTTAAAATTAAAAAAATGGAAACAATCCGCATATATAAGCTGATTGGAGTGAACAAGATGAAGAACAAATGAGAGATCTAGAACGTGTTGAGGGTTTATATCAGAACGTGCTAAAGGGGAAAGGAACTACAGAGTATCAAAGGTTTAAGAAATATGGAGAATAGCTGCCCTTCTAGTTTAATGTGCTAAGCAAACTTCATGTTTACTATAAGAAGTGCTCAAAATGGAATCTCTACTTGTGAATTTTTACATTTAAAAACTGCATTCATTTTACTGGCCCAGAAACTTTTGGCCTGTATGCCTGTGTACAGTGTATGCTCGAGAACCATCTTTGTAAGAGTTTTAATTTTTTGCTAAAGTGATCTTTGAACTCTTTAAGCAGTCTTCTCTCAAGGAAACCCCTTGGTCTCTATGTACCTACCAGCCTTTCAAAATCAGGGGTGGAGTTTTCATGGGAATTTTTTGCCATTGTTCATTGTCTCCTTTGTTTTTGCCTATCCCTACTTTTAAAAGATGTAGTGTTTCCTCAACCTCAGAACAAATCGGGCCATGAAGGTTTCCTGGGCTTTGGCAAACCAGCAGGCAGAGGACGACACAGCCATCTCTACTTCTGTGACTCATGAATGAGTTATCAGAAAGGGATCAGACAGTTACACCATTATCCTTCCACTTGAAATGGAAAAGAGCTTTTTTGCCCTCAGGTTTCTAGGAGTGCAAAGAACTGTTTGTTGTCAGCAGCAACCTCTGGCACCCGTCCTTTGACTTGTCACCCAGAGGGATTGGCAAAGGGGCAGAATTAAGCACAGTCACCCTGGACATACTCTAGGGGTCTGCAGGCGTAATCCTACTCTAAGGGACTATCTTCTGAGGCTTCCTCAAGGATTTGAAATTTTTATCTGAGACATAGCAGAAGCAAGATCAGTCCCCTGTGCTATTGGCCCTTGGCTTGACTTAGGCTTGCACCTCCTGTCACCCAAGAGAACCCATCAGCCTCACTGATTCTTTCAAGAGCTTGCCTTCTAGGGGATAGCTTTCTAGAATGGGACTGAGAAGGGGGAGCAGAGATGTCATTTCAAAACCACTGTCTTCCCAATCTTCCTGAATTTTCTAGAAAGTTTTTAGAAGTGATTTATGTTTTTCTCCATCATATAAAAAATGTATGCACCCGATGTATCCTTTAAAAGGTTATCTTTCTTGGGGAGCCTGGGTTTCTCAGTTAGTTAAACATCTGCCTTCAGTTCAGGTCATGATCCTAGGGTCCTGGAATTGAGTTCCAAGTCAGGGTCCCTGCTCAGTGAGGATTCTGCTTCTCCCTCTCCCTCTGTACCTCCCCATCTCTCTCTCTCTCTCAAATAAATAAATAAAATCTTTTTTTTAAGTTATCTCTCTCAATATTATCATTTTTTGTTACAATATTTAGGATGAGAGCATCCTTATATAGTAAGTAGAATATTTGCCTCTGTCCAACTCAAGAGAAAATAGAAAATTTCTGACAATATTTTTAAATTAACTTCCTTTACCTGGCTTTAGTGTTTAGAAAGCAGTTGTCTAAAGTTTTTGAGAAGTGGAAGTGATATAAATGAGTAAAAGCTAAAGAAGTAATCTTACTTAAAACTAAGGAAGTTAATTGAAGTTATTTATGTTTTAGGTTTCTCACTGTCCAATGGTTTTTCATTGTGTTAAAATACATAATGTGGGGGCGCCTGGGTGGCTCAGTTGGTTAAGCGACTGCCTTCGGCTCAGGTCATGATCCCGGAGACCCGGGATCGAGTCCCACATCAGGCTCCCTGCTCGGCAGGAAGCCTGCTTCTCCCTCTCTCGCTCCCCCTGTTTGTATTCCCTCTCTAGCTGTGTTTCTCTCTGTCAAATAAATAAATAAAATCTTTAAAAAAAAAAAAATACATAATGTACTCATGGGTAGAAAGCTAACAGGTTCCTTCAATTTGTTCATAAAAGCAGTAAAAGGGATATAGAATTTGAAACAAAGATCATAACCTACAAGATTAATCTCTATCACACCCTTGAAGTTTTACCAATAGTTTTTACATATTCTTCATTAAGTACACAAATGAACTAATTAGGTTATATGACTCCATGGCACAATTTCTGTATTTCAGGATAGATAGTCTTTTTACTCACAGGCACCATTATTTTCCTATCCAATAGTTACTTAATTTATTATTTGAGTAAATTTCAGAAAATAAAATGCAATCTTTTAGTTTTTGATTTTTTTATTGCAAGTAGTTATTGTATATCAAGAAGATTAAAATAATATAAAGTTTAATTTGTTTCAAAAATTCATGCTTTCAAAAAGCAACTCAAACTTTTATAATGTCTTCATCTCTTCATTTTTTACTTGGAATTATTTTCAAGCATATTTTAAAAAACTATTGACAGTCACATTAGTGAAAATCCAGTGCAATATCTCTTATAATTTACCATGCATGAAGATCACCAATATCCTAAAAAAGATATTGATAATGTAGATTCTAATTCAATAGGTCTGACATGGGCTTGAGAATTCAGTGAGTCTAAACAGCTCCCAGGAGATTCTTATTCTACTTATTGTCATATCATATAATGAATAACAAGATTTGATTTAATTCAGTGATTCTCAACCTGGGCTATACATGCAGATTGCCAGGAGAATTTTTTAATTGGATCTTAGGTGTGCAGGAATAAATTAAAAATAACCCTTGGTTCAAGGCCTGATAATATCTTCAATCTAATCTTGGCTCATTATTATTATTTTATTCCTGAATTCACCACTCAATTTAGGACAGGACTAAAACACATTTATTATCTATACTTATATATGTAACGTCTCCTTTATCCAAATTTCTTCAGTCCTCAAAGGGAAACACCATTTTGAATTTTTTTCATCTCATTTTTCTGATATTTTTTCTTTTTATACACACACACACACACACACACACACACACAAATATACACACACCCCTAAACATTAATTGTTTAATTTTGCCTAGTTTAAATTTAAATAGGTAATCATATATTAAATATCATCTCTAGGTTCTTGGATTTCTTTATTCAATTTTAGGCTTTACATTTTCACCCATGTTGTCATGTGTGACACAAGCTCATTCCTTTGTATAGCTGATTAATAATTACCAGGTAAATGTAACACAATTTGTTCCTTCTCTTGCTAGCATGTATATTGTGTCTAGATACTTTTTGCTATTAGATTAGTACTGCTGTTGAAAACATCTATGTACACAGTTCTTAGGAGTTGAATGAGTAAATCTTAGAATGTATGCAAGTTCAACATTAAAAGGTAATGCCAAATTATTTTCCAAAGTGGATGATAAACTTATAATAAAAACAAAAAGTATAACAGAATTGGGGCACCTGGGTGGTTCAGATGGTTAAGTGTCTGCCTTCAGCTCAGGTCATGATCTCCAGGTTCAAGTCATGACCCCCAGGTCCAGGGAACAAGCCACATGTCTCCCAGCTCAGCAGGGAGTCTGCTTCTCCCTCTGCCTCTGCCTCTGCCTCTCCCTATGCTTGTACTCTCTCTGTCTCTCTTGCAAATAAATAAATAAATCTTAAAAACAAAACAAAACGTGTAACAGAGTTGAACTATAGATTATCCAACACTCATTTTTTATATTGTTTAATTCATCCTAATTAATCCCATTGAGCAATTTAAAAGTTGAATCATTATGATCTCAATTTGCATTTCCCTAACTTATGGTGAGAGGAAATATCTAATTTTATGTTTCTTTAAAGAAATGCTAATTTTATATCTGCTTTTTTGCACGTAGAAAGTTTTACCTCATATATTTATGACATTTATTCTTTGTAAATGATAGATGTAGCAAATACTTCATGTTTATAGATTGGATTTGTAGTTGCTTTAAGATATATTTTGGAAAAAATGTTCTGAACTTTAATGTAGTGAAACACATCAATAATTTTTCTTAGCACTTTTTCATCTTATTTAGGAAGTCATTTTCTTACTCATTTAAATTTTAATATCAATTTGTCAAGTTTCCCCCAAATGCTGTTGATATCTTTATTCAAATAGCATTCATTCTATAAATTATTTGGAAGACAATTGATAATAATGATTTATTCAGTCAGATTAAACTAGGTTTTGCCAAAGAAATAAGGATACCTACACCACAGTTTTATTTCTTCGCTATAAACTCAGATAGCTCTTCAGGGCTACTGACCTCTGCCAGGGATTCAGGATTCCAGGCTACATCGATTTTCTGTCACTTCAACCTCAAGGTGAGATTTCAGGACTTGTCGGAATAGGAAAAAATAACTGAATCAAGTGAGAGTAGAAAATTGAACACTACTGCTTAAGCATTTTTCCCCCAAATGATACATGTCACTACTTGTCTTTCACAATATCTGGTCAAATGAATCTATTACTTTTAAGGGGAAGAAAAAATAGTATTATGTATTTCCAGTAGTCGGCAGACAAAGGCAATATTAATGAGCACCAATATTACTTGATAGCATGATATTAAGGTATAAATAATGTAATTGTGACCATTAATTTGGTTTCCTTGAATGTCATTCAGTAAGTTAAATCAGAATTTCTGCAGGTTTGGGCTAGGCATTGATATTCTTATAAAGTTCCCCATTGAAATGTGTAGTGAGAATTAAGAAGCACTAGAGGAGATATGTAATGTAAGTAGGAGCTCCACAAATCCTCATCTCAGCAAAAGAATCATAAATGGTGAAAATTAAAACAAGGACAACAAAAATAAAACATTTAAAGTCTCTGAAAATTGCCCCAAGGGCATACAACAAATAAAGACACATTTAGTCAAGAAAAATACTGAATCTCATTAACAAGAGGATGTTATGATATTTGAGCCCCAACAGGTTTCCTCTTCCCTTGCTCACTGTAATGCAATTTCTACTCTGAACAGAGGTTGACAACCCCCTTTCCTCCCTGTTACTAGTCAGAAGCTATAGTATCTTCTCAGGGGGGACATACTGCCCTCATTTCTCATCCTCCCCTTCTTGTTTTAGAAGCTAAGTTTCATCAAGTAAGAGCAAAAGTTTGGGGGCTCCGTACTACTATTTTGCCCCAAGTGGTAGAGTAGGGGTTCTTCCTTAGTCCCCTGGGAATATTCGGGCCCCTAGTTGCCCTTTCTCCAGCTTGCTTATAGGGTGTAGCTTCCCCACCATTTTTTATTTTATTTTATTTATTATTTTATTATTTTATTTTATTTTATTTTATTTTATTTTATTTTATGATTTTATATTTTGTATTTTATTTTATTATTTTATTTTATTATTTTATTTTATATTTGACAGAGAGATCACAAATAGGCAGAGAGGCAGCCAAAAAAACCAGACACTACTGCTTCTTCCCAGGTCCCTGTTTTGTATTAATCGGTAAGAAAAAGGCCATTGTCTCTGCCTGCAGCTCCAGAGTAGTGGCAGAGATTTGCCAGGAGATAGAATACAGGTTGACCTTATGGACAAAGAGATTCAAAACTTTTTCCAGGGAATGGATTTTATTTGCAACTGAGTATTGGAAATTGATGTCTAAAGCTATCTCACAAACAGGGGAAATGTTGGCAGGAAAGCCATTAAGAGGAAGTTGGCAGTTTCATAAGGAGTTAAACCCAACTAACTGATCAGTAGAACCACGGAAAGAAACAACTAAGAACCCACTTAGAGTTTGAAAAAACAAAAACAAACAAACAAAAAGAATACCTGAAAAACAGGTCTCAAAACCCATCCCAGCAACCCAGATTTCATGGGATCAGAATATGAACTCTTTACGCCCAGGGAGAAATCGGCAGAGCAATTGGCAGGCAGTAAGTGGAGGCTGACCCCTGGGAATAACACTAACAGAGGTAGACATCTTAACGGGGAGATCAGGGAAAGGGAATCAAAGGGCACCCTGCTGAAACCACTGTTGTCCCAGGATGACTGTATGTAAATCCAAGGCTGCACCCTCCGGGGAGCGACCACAGAGACTGCACAGTGTGTCGGGAACAGACTTCACGAAAAGAATCCAACAAAGTCATAAATCAAATCAGCAAGCAAACAAAAACAAGCCCAGAGGACAGCACCATTTGTATCCAGAGTCGCTGTAGCATATTATGAAAAATGGTCAGGGTTTTAGCAGGCAAGAGAAAACAATGTTTCATCGAATAGAGATCAGAGAGGAGTCCTAGTATGCAGATGATGAGGAGCCACTAAGACCCTTGACCATTTAGCTGCTTTAATGGGGACAGTTACCCTAGAGTCATCTGCAACCATAGAGGCCTTTACACACAGAGATAATAAATCCTTGTTGCATTTGGTATTTTATGTTTATTTAATATGGCATAACAGCCTATCATAATTAACACAACACTGATTAAAACAGAGCAAGGAAAACGCCAAAAGCATTTGACAACAAAGTAGAAAATGTCTTATTTTCTTTTTTATTTTATTTTATTTTAACTTATTTGACAGAGATATCACAAATAGGCAGAGAGGCAGGCAGAGAAAGAGGGGGAGCAGGCACCCTGCTGAGCAGAGGGCTCGATGTGGGGCTCGATCCCAGGACCCTGAGATCATGACCTGAGCTGAAGGCAGAGGCTTAACCCTCTGAGCCACCCACGCACCCCAGTCTTACTTTCTTTTATATCATTAATGTGAGTGCATAGAAATTATGATTATGATCATCCAGAGGATTTACATGAATACAGGAAAGTATTTAAGTTATTGTTCTGCTTAATGCTATTACATTTGGGGCACCTGGTGGCTTAGTCATTAAGCGTCTGTGTTCAGCTCAAGGGTCGAACCCTGATCACAGGGTCCTGGGACGGAGCCTGCATTGGGCTCCCTGCTCTGAGAGAAGCCTGCTTCTTCCTCTCTCACTCCCTCTGCTTGTGTACCCTCTCTGTACCTCTTCTTGTCAAATAAATAAAATCTTAAAAAAAATAATGTTACATTTGGGATGGTTTTCTTTATTTCATTATTTTTCTGTGCTTTAGAGACATTTCCCAAGGATACAGGGTTTGTCATTACTGACTAATCTATCATCTGCAGGATCATCACAAGCAACACCTGTGACTTCATTTAGTATACATTTACTGTTTATTTATTTGTTATTGTGGTCATTAATTTGAATAATTTGTTCATTTACTCATTTACTCATTTAACAAATCTTGATTGATCATCATCCATATGTCAGATGCCATGTAAGTCCTGAGAATATAAATAAAACAACAATTAACTACCATTTATTAAATTCCCTTCTTTGTATTTGATATAATTTGAATGTAATTATCACAAATATAAAAATCAACTGAATTATTGTTTTGATTTTTGGGGGTAAGGAATCTAAGGCTCAAGAATTAAAGTGATTTGCATAAATTCACACAGCCAGCAAAGGTCAGAAGTAATATTCAAAGCATATCTGAACCTAAATTCCATGCTCTTTTTTTACTGCTTATAATGTCAGAGCACCCTGACTGCAGAGGACAATAGTGCAGGATTGAACCTGTTATTTTAGTATAATTAGTAGTGGTATTGCCTTTGATCAAAACTGGCCTGGTTGTAAGATAAAATACACCATTACCTGGCATGTTACACCACTATCACTGTCATTAATCACAGGGTAAAAAAAAAAAAAAAAAAAAAGTTTAAAATGAGTGTATGAGAGCTATTCTAAAGAGTTATTAAGTGTCAAAATGAATAATAAGCTCAAGAGAGCTTCCTACCTCATCTTTGTACTTTGTAGCAAACCCTGCTAACCAAAAAAAATCAATATAGAAAATTTTTAAGTTTCCTGTGTAGAAATTCATTGACAATCAAATAAAACCCACAAAATCGAAAACTGAGCAACTTTGAAAATACATACAGTCCATACTGTTATAATATTTATGATTTTTCCCATTTTATTTATACACTGAATTATGCAGGGATTCCCAGATGTTGAGGTCATTTGGATTCTGTACTAAAATGTACAGAATATTGACTGCAAAGAGGAATATTCCTGCTAAATAAACACAGTCAGCCCCTGGACGTGGTACTCATGAACTTATGGCCCAATAAATTCCATTTATTGGGCCATAAGTAGAATTTATTCATTGAATACAAATATCATTCAGGGGATCAGTTTGTTCGATGACACATCAATTCCGTAGTCCTACAAGATTAATTAGTGATTTATAGAAAAAGACAGACATTACCATGTGTGTCACTGAGATATTGGAAGTTATTTCATTTGGAAATAGATCCAATAGTCTTTACCCTTAGAAGATATACAATGCAGGTTATATTCCAGGAAAAGAAGAATCCTATTCTAGGAACCCATACTGTAATGACTTCTAATCCCTTTCCTTTGTAAGGGTCGACCACCCAAGAGGGCGGTGGGCTTGGAGCCTAGGAACGCCACACCTGCCAAGGAAGACTCTGAGAGATCAGTTCCATGCAGAAGCAAGGGGTTTATTCGAGCATGCTCGGGCTCACAGCCTGACCCCAAACCAGTCAGCAGCTGAGAGCCCCAAGTCTTGCAGGGGGTGGCCTTATATAGAACTACATTGTCCGCTACAGCAAAGCCCGCGCATCGATCATACATTTTATCAGTCATTGCAAGCTGCGTTTGTGCATTTTTTGGGAAGAAAGCTTGACAGGTTGCTAAGGGTGACAGTTTCGGTTGGAAGCTTTGGACAGGTTGTCATGGGTGGCGGTTTTGGTTGGGTCCCTACCTTCAGACAATGGAGTTTGGGTTGCTTTGGACAGGTTGCCAAGGATGGCAGTTTGTGTTGGGTCCCTATCATTGTACGTTGGAGTTACATCCAGGAGAGTGGCGGGGGGCGGGGGGGGGGGGCTTTTGCAGCAGCCTTTCACCTTTAAACAACACAAAATACAAAAAACAAAAATAGAAAACACAAAAATAATAAGATAATATCATGTTATCCCCAGACATTGCTATGAGAAGATAATATACTGACCACTGGTGAATTAACTTAACTATTTGCTACTTTGTAATTAAAATAATTACGTAATAGAAAATATGACAAAAGATTGGGAAAACCTCAAGATAATTTTTTAAATATTTATTTATCGATCATTTATTTATTTATTTATGTTTTTAAGATTTTATTTATTTATTTGACAGACAGAAACACAGCTAGAGAGGGAACACAAGTAGGGGGAGTGAGAGAGGGAGAAGCAGGCTTCCCAGAAAGCAGGGAGCCCGATGTGGGGCTCAATCCCGGAACTCCGGGAGCATGACTTGAGCCGAAGGCAGACTGAGCCACCCAGGCACCTAAATCTATATTTAATACTTATTCTAATTCCCTTTATACCTAGGCTAAAAACACATATGAAAGAAAATTATTTAACTTTATCTTTCAGAATTTATGATTACCTTTCTTAATAGTAACCACAATCTAAAAAATGCTCACAATTCCTCTAAATAAATCAACAGACGAACAAATGAAAGTCTGAATACTCTAGTGTGAAAGTACAGACCAGTCTGGGTTTCAATCTTTGACCTTCTTTTTTATTTTTTTAAAGATTTTATTTATTTATTTGACAGAGAGAGTGAGATAGCCCAACTTGGGGCTCATGACCTGAGCCCAAGGCAGATGCTTAACAGCCTGAGCTTCCCAGGTGGCCTTTAAAATTTTACCTTCTGAGTGGTAGCTAAATCACCCTGGGGAAATTATTTAATAACTTAAACTGTCAGTTTTATCATTTATAGAATGAGGATAATATTTTCCTTTCAGAGCTGTTAGCATTCGAGTAAAATACTTATTATAATTCCTGACACACTGAGTAAGTGCTAAATAAAGTTTTTGTTTTATTATTAATAAATTAATTTTTTGAGTAATGTTAATGTCTAACAAATGGTATTAGACATTATAAGAATAGAGTATAAGATATTAGACATTGTAAGAAACTAATCAATAAAGCATAAATGTGTCATTTGGGTGTCAATTTGCCAGAGAGTTGATAATGTTAATTTAATTCTTTTAATTTCAGGGACTATCATAGCTGCCCAAATTGAGTTTCAGAGAAAATTCTACACACTGTAATTATTCAGTATGGGAGACATAATGTGACTCTAAATTAAGGTTGAAGTATTGGTCTTTTTCAGTTTACTTTGTGCTGCCCATAGGGGAGACAAAGATTTCGAAGACATTCAATGTGTCCTCAAGAGACTTTGATTTTAGTTAAGTTGAGAGACCATATACACAAAATATTACACTTACAATGTAACCTGCTTCATAAAATAGATGAATATAAAATGCTAGAGGCACCTGGGTAGCTCAGTCTTTAAGCGTCTGCCTTGGGTTCAGGTAATGATCCCGGAGTCCCAGAATCAACCCTGCATAGGGCTCCCTGCTCCGTGGGAAGCCTGCTTCTCCCTCTCTCACTCCCCCTGCTTGTGTTCCCTCTCTAGCTGTGTTTGTCTCTGTAAAATAAATAAATAAAATATTTTAAAAAATCAGACTGATTGTTGTATGAGGAATGGACTGGGGATGTATGTTAGGAATTAGTTCCCAAGTGAATGCTGTTCATGTCGAAGAATAGCAACACAGTGGGGACTTGGACCTCAACAGTACTGCAGATGGAGAGGGTTGGTGTATCTGAGAGGGTTGATGATATATTCTGGAGGTAAAATGGCTATAGGACTTGATGATGGACTCATGGAAAGAGTCAAAGGGAGGGACACTCAAATCTGATGCTTGGGATTTACCTTGAGCAATTAAGTAGAGAGTTCTAGTAGCTTCATGAGAGACTTGGCATTTATTTTGAATTTAGAAAAGAGAATACGGTCAAAGGAGATGTCACTATTGCAACAGAGAGTATGGGATGAATTTAAGCCATCTGGGAAAAAGGTAAGAGAGTATGGTTAAAAATTAAGGAAGGCATTTTTCTGTTAGTCATTATAAAATGCCTTCTGAGGGGGTACATGGTAAATTAATTCACTTTTCTGGTACTAAAGGGTTAGTTCCCAGGGAGTTTTGTTTTCTGTTTTTCTGTTTTTTTAAGGGAGTCCCTCACTTTCTTTTTTTTTTTTTTTTTGTCCCTCACTTTCAAAACAACCACAATCATGTATTTGCTCCATTGCTCAGATGCTTGTTCATTCACATTAATAGTTATAGCAGTTAATGTTATTAACTCCTAAGATGCCAATTACTGTACAAAACACATTGAGAAAACAAGGAAACAGATTTATGCAATTAATAACCCCAGGTACATGGTAGAACTGATACTGTGATGTTACAATCCAACTTTTTTATTACTGTATTTAGTAAGAACAGAATACTGCATAGCCTACTGTTGAGGATGGACTCTGGCAGCTTGATTAAGAAAGTTAGAGTAGCTTAGAGAAAAGACTGCTGAAAAGATTCTAGTTATGATAACTAAGTGAAATCATGGGTAGGTTAATTAGTTTGCTTGTGCTGATTGTTTCACAAGGTATACATATATCAAAACTTCATGTTTTTCACCTTAAGTATATACAGTTTTTCTTCACCAGTTAATACTTCAGTAAAGCTGTATAAGAAAAAAAAAGAAGAAGAAGAAGAAGAAGGGAGCCTGGGTGTCTCAGTCAGTTAAGTGGCTTCCTTCAGCTCAGGTCATGATCCCAGGGTCCTGGGATCGAGTCCTACATCGGGCTCCTTGCTCAGGGGGAAGCCTGCTTCTCTCTCTGCCTGCCACTCCCCCTGCTTGTGCTCTCTCTCTCTCTCTGACAAATAAATAAAATCTTACCAAAAAAAAAAAAAAAAAAAAAAAAAAAAAAAAAAAAAAAAGAAAAAAAAAAAGAAAGAAAATAGTTAAAAAAAAAAAAGAAGCTATGTGTAGGTCCAGGAGAAAAATGAGGGGGTGAGCACACCAAGAAGGAGGGAAGGCTAAAGAAAATGGATATATGCCAGCGGACAAGATTAAAGACTTGTACATAGGCAAGATTTGAGATTCAGCACTGATTAATATCACGTATTAGGATCATGACCCAGAGTTTACTTAACCTCAGAAGGTGGTATCTAACCTCTCACCCAAACTGAATGATTATGGCTGGTGCATTACTCTAACCTTTATTTCAGTCTGAAGATTTGTATATACCCTCTGTCTCTGTACATGGCTTTTCTTTTCTTTTTTTTTTTTTTTAAGATTTTATTTATTTATTTGACAGAGAGAGAGATCACAAGTAGGCAGAGAGGCAGGCAGAGAGAGAGGAGGAAGCAGGCTCCCTGCCGAGGGCCTGGATCCCAGGACCCTGAGATCATGACCTGAGCCAAAGGCAGAGGCTTAATCCACTGAGCCACCCAGGCACCCTGTGCACGGCTTTTCAAAGAAAAAGAAACTCATCTGTTAACAAGGAAAAATAAGTGCATTACCATGACGTCCTTTGAGTTTCAGGTTCCCCCTCCAATAAGCTGGAGCTTTCCTAAAGTTATATTAATGTGGGACACAAGAGCTGGAACACTCAACTGGGTGGCTTAGCCATGTAGTGGAGCACAAGAGATCTCTCACACTCTAGGTCATTAATATAATCACTATCTAAGTGTCATTAAGGTAGGGGGAACCCTGAAAATTGGTTATTTTTTTTGCAGGATGAGCTGCTGCTTACATATGCACAAATCCAATTACAAACAACACTTTTTGATAGAATTTAACCAGGAAGGATGATATAGAAAAGAATCCCACAAAAAACAAACAAACAAACAAACAAAAAACAAAACAAAACAAAAAACTTCTTCCTGGAAATTGATCCATTTGTTAATCAAAACCAACACCAGCCACACACACACACACACACAAAGACTGATTTTTCAAAATATGTTGCTGCTAGAGATATTGATGTATTGGGAGTTACGAAACCTGATTTCTGGTTCTTTTTTCTTTCTGTGCCTCAATCTTCCTCTCTGCTTCCTCCTCCTTCCTCTTCTTTTCTTGCTTCTTCTCCTTGTTCTTCCTCTCCTCCTCCTCTTCCTCCTCCTCCTGTTCACGGTATAATTGAAAGGATGAAGAACAGCTCGCTAGAAATCAGACTGTGATGTTTCTAAGAGAGTATTAACAACATTTTCATCTGAAGAGGTCCAAGGCCAGCAGACAGCAACATCTCCTAAGAGGATACAACTAAAATGGCAACTCTTTCTGAGTGACTGCATTTTTCCTCACTTTCCTTCTTCCTCCTGAGCAACAATTACTGAGCCAGCCTTGCTTCTTGACAGTTTTCAATCCAGAGCTGGTCTCCACTTCCCTACTTTAGAATTATTAAGCTCCAATGCACACTAGTAAAACCCAGTTCCTTCTACTGGAATGCAATAATTGCTCTGAAATGTCTTATTCTCCCTTGCTGCAGTAAACTCATTGTGCCTCTCGGTCCCTGTCTCTGTTTCTCCGTCTTTCTCCTTCTCTCCCTCCCTTCCTTTCTTTCCTGCTTTTCATTTTTTCTCCCCAGACATATTACTGGATATCATTGATCAATGGGCTTTAAAATAATCTATTCTAGCTATTTTATTTATATTGGCAGAAGTAAAAATTAATAAGTAAATAAGAATTTTGCTACCAGCATGTTTTCAAAAATTATACAAGGTAATGATACTTTACTTTCCTATTCTGAGCAGAGTAGTTTTAAAGAGAGAATGATCAGCAAACAGTGATTACTGCTTATATCACTATGCTTTGAAATTATATTTGTTCTATCAGAGACCATATTTACCTGTATTCTTCTTTTAATCTAACTGTTCCACCTCTATTTCCTCTTCTAAACCTTTTGATAAATTATAGACTCAAAGTGGAATGAGATATTTTTAAAAGACACAGGTGTATGTACACATTAAAAAATATATGATGGCATTAACCTGGTTTAATTATGGTGGCAAATAATCTGAATCACATACACTTAGATTAAAAAATAGTCATATAATAGAATAAGACTGATTTGATGTTTGTCTTATAACAAATCTGTAAGAAAAATCTACAGCAAAAGAGAGTGGCCAGGTGCTCTTTACAGAATATTTCAAATACACTTATCATGGTATAATCAAAGTAAATGCATATGTAGAGGAGTAGAGTCTGGTATTTTAGTGTTAATACTAATGTTCCTTTATCTGCTACAAGTTTCTTTCTTGATATCTATCTATCTATCTATCTATCTATCTATCTATCTATCTATCTATCATCATCATCATCTATGTATCTATCTATCCTGTTCCCCCCTTTTACCTCTCTCTAATGCTGTTCCTCCAGAATTTTCAATTGATCCTTCCACATCCTGGTAAATAACAGCCTTTGCCTGAGTCTACTATGTGATGAACGCTCCCCTCATTTTCTTGTCTGTGCTGAGATCTGACTTTCTCCTTGAGGCACAATTGCACGTCACGCTTTCTGTAGAGGAAACAGCCTCAGTTCATGGATCCCCACTGGAGGTTTTGATTCTTTCCTACCTCACATAAAACAGAATCTAAATGTGAAGCTCCCAACCACCACTTCTTCAACAGCACTGTTGTGTTTTTTTTAATTTTCAGTACAAAGAGCAGAGCTGGGATGTGAATCCAGGTCTGCTCTACTCTGGAGATCAGCTTTTTAACCACTGTATGCAGCCCTCAGGCAGGCCCAGTGTCACAGGCATATGACCTGAGCAACGGCACAGGCCCTCTACTCCCAGGGGCTCGGCACTTGGTGTAATGTTCTGTTGAAGCAGACTTGACATTATTGATCGTTTCTGAACAAGGGTCTCACATTTTCATTTTGTACGCGGCCCCACAGTGTACCTCAGGTGATGCTATAGTAACTCCAAACTGTGGTGCCTCACATTTTCATGTAGCTCATTTCTACAATGTTGTTTCTAAGTCTTTTAAAACCTACCCTAACTTACCTGCTCCCACGGTCCTCTGTGGAATGCATGGATACTCCAGAGATCCCGGTCTTGGGGAAGTTCTCTGTATGGTGCTCCTATAGCCCCTTGCACCTGTCCATCAGATCACCAGCCATTCTGTCTATAATTTATAGTGGAAAGTGTATTTTTGTGTTCTGATCACCACCTCTCAACTACAGTTCCCTCTAAAATAAAGGTCATATCATATTTATCGAAATGTGTAACACACTGACTCATGAAGAAGCACTCAGTTCATTTTATGAAAACACATGTGAACTGTTTCAGAGCTTTGATTCTTCTTAAGTTCTGGATTATAACTTGCCTTAGGGACTCCAGAGTTTCCTAAATTAATGATGGTCTTCGAAGACTGAGTAAAAATAATTATACAGATATCTTGGTCTAAGCTTTGCAATGTCAAATGATGTTTCTGCTTAATGAATTTCTCTTGTTTGCAAAGCTCTCAAAGACATCAAAACAAATTTTCATGACATTTTAATATATTATTTAAATTCTGATAGAAATCAGAAATGTGTGAGTTTATAAGTGAGGAAAAGCATTCCAAGTAGGGGGAAAAATATGAGAACTTGTAAAGAATGGGTCTTGTTTGATGAATATGAATGGTCTAGTTTGGCTAATGACATCCTGTGTTGGGAAGACCATATAAAGATTACTAAATACCTGGTAACATTAAGTCCTATAATTTCTTCGCTCACAACTGACAGATGAGCTCCCTTCCAGTATGTGTGGAAAGTGGACAACACACTCCTAATTAAAAGGGGGTTGAATTTGTTGATTTTTTTTATTTGTCTATTTTTGGGGGTTTTTTAAATTGAAGAATAATGATGTATAATATTGTATTAATTTCATGTGTATAACACAATTATTTGATATTTATATACATTTCAAAATGGTCACTACCATAAAGCCAGTTATCCTCTGTCCCCATACAAATTTATTATAGTATTACTGACTACATTTTCCATGTTGTACATTACATGCCAATGCCTTATTTATTTCATAATTGGAAGATTATATCTCTTAATCCCTTTCAGGTATTTCACCCATCTCTCATTTCCCTTGACAACCATCAGTTTGCTCTGTGTATATGTTTGTTTGTTCACTTGTTTTGGGTTTTTTTGTTTTGTTTTGGTTTAGTTTGGGTTTTATATTGTTGTTACTTTAGATTTCACATATAAGTAAAATCACACAGTATTTGTCTTTCTCTGACTATTTCACTTAGCATGATCCCTCTAGGTCCATCTATGTTGTTGTAAATGGCAAGGTTTTTGTTCCTTTTAGGCCTGAGTACTATTCTTGTATATATAAAGATGTATGTGTATCCATCTTCTTTATCTATTCATCTATAGACACATAAACTGCTTTCATATCTTGGCCATTATAGATAATGCTAGCTACAATAAATATAGAGGTGCATATGTCTTTAAATATTAGCATTTTCATTTTTTTCAGATAGACCTAGAACTGGAATAACTAGATCGTGTGGAAGTTCTATTTTTAATTTTTTTGAGAAACCTTGATACTATTTTTCCATAGTGGCTGTACCAATTTGCATTCCCACCAACAGTAAAAGAGTGTTCCCTTTTCTCTGTATCCTCGCCAATACTTTTTTATCTTTTTGATACCAGCCATTCTGACAGGTGTAAGTGATATCCCAGTATCACTTTTGATTTGTATATCCCTGATGATTAGTGATGTTGAACATCTTTTCATGCCTGAACATCTCTGCCTGTTCATCAGCTGTATGTCTTCTTTGAAAAAAAAAAAAAAAGCTTATTCAAGTCTTCTGTCCATTCTAATTTTTTTTTTTAAGATTTATGTATTTGAGAGAAAGGGAGAGAGGGAAGAGAGGCAGAGGAGAGGGAGAAAGAATCTCAAACATACTCCACATTGAGTACAGATCCTGACATGATGCTTAATCCCATGACCTTGAGCTCCTGATCCAAGCCAAAACCAAGAGTCAGATGCCCAATTAACTGGGCCACTCAGACACTCCCCTGTCCATTTTTAAATCAGATTGTTAGTTTTTGATATTGAGTTGTAAGAGTTCTTTATATACTTTGGGTGTTAATGCAAAAAGGACATTAACTTTGGATAGCCCAGTTTGCTGAACCTAGCTTCCCGTCAGGGATTTAGTTGGAATCTTTTCCTTTGACTCATTGAGAATGTACCTATGTGTTGCACCTACCTCAGATTCATTGTTTTTGAGATTATATAACTATTCCACATGATGACATGTTATTTATTTACCTCCCTATGCTGTCTTCTTAATAATTATTTTAAATAGGAGAAGAAAAATCATACCAAAGGTAAACAACAGTCTATGTCCAGTGAAGATATTTAGCAATTGCATGAGATAAATACTTTATCTTTCATGGTGTGTTGTAAAGAAACGGAGAAAATAAAAGGTGGGAAGTGATCTGGGACTGATAATATTCTTTGTTTTACTTAGCACATAGTTGTATTGCCCATAAGGCCTTTAAGTTTTCTTTTCTTTCTTTTTTAAAAAGATTTTATTTATTTGACAGAGAGAAACACAGCCAGAGAGGGAACACAAGCAGGGGGAGTGAGAGAGGGGGAAGCAGGCTCCCCGCCGAGCAGGGAGCCTGATGTGGGACTCGATCCCGGGTGTCCTGGGATCATGACCTGAGCCGAAGGCAGTTGCTCAACCAACTGAGCCACCCAGGCACTCCAGGCCTTTAACTTTTCAACACAGACCTGCTTAACCACTTCCTCATGATTCCTTTAGATTTCAATTTCTCAAAGATATCATCATGGGAAAAAATAAGTACTTTGATTTGGGATACTTGGGCCTTAATTACTTTTCATTTGTTTCTTTGTTTTAGTGAAATTCATGTCTGGAAAATTGATAAAACTGTAAGAAAAAAAGGAAACTCTTACTTATTTCCCTCCTTACTTTCTATAAATATTTAGTATTTATATATTGCTAATCTGACCACTGGATAAACAGAAACAGACTTAAATATAGTTTCCTTCACATTCTAGTAATTTGTAAATAAATTATCATAATTTAAGGTGATAATTGCGATGGAAGAGTTACCTTCTAAAAGAAAGGGAATTTTCATTTTAGATAAAGATACTATTTTATAAACATAGCATACAAATTATCTCAAAGATTATCAGCTCAAGACAGTAAACATTTATTATCTAACCCAGTTTCTGAAGACCAGGAATCCAGGAACACCTTAGTTGTATAGTATTCGCTCAGTGTCTGTAGGCTAGGGCTACAGTCATCTTAACACTTGGCTGGGCTTCTTCCAAGCTTATTTCTGTGGTTCTTGGCAGGCCTCAGTTCCTTACTGATCATTGGTGATATGCTTTAGTAACTTGACTGGTGAACATCATGATAGAACTATTCCAAACATGCCAGATTCCTTTACTCAGAGGAAGTGTTGAGAAATGGAGATAAAGAGAGAGAGACAGGGAGAGAGAGAGATACAGACTAAGTAAGAAGTTTCAGCCGCTTTTATAATTAATAGCAGAAGTTATATACCATCATTTCTGCCATATGCTACTGGTTACACAAAACAACTTTAGTACAGTATGGGATTATGAATTCATAAGGAGGTGAATACCAAAGGCAGGGATTATTTTGAACCACTTTGGAGCCTGGCTAGCACCCACTATCCTCTGATCCATAATGATACATGTTTCTTTGACATTCAGTACACTCCCTTGCAATGCCCCAAAACTTGTCATTAAGTGACCCTTAAAACAAGGTGCAGATGAGGGTCCTGGGATATAGCTCATGAAGTATGGCTACTTGAGTTTATGTCCCTTTTACTTGTGGAACTAACAAAAGTTATCCTCCACAGACACACTTAACATGTAATCATAGGACAGGCATAAAATAATTACTATGGACATTACTGTTAAAAGGAGGAGAAAATAAGAGATGTCAAGGAGTCATTGGTCCATAGCAATTCTGAAATCCATTTTTGGCAAATGTTGGACATTTCTTGATTAGGTCTCAAGTCCCAGGAAATATTCTTGATGGCTCTTGGTGCTACCTTCTGGGTTCTTAATTCCACCCTAAATCATTCTTCTTTTTTACCTTTTGGTAATACATTCTTGCATCTGAGTAGATTTCTCAGTTTGATTCCTGCCAGAAGTATTTTGGGAGTTTAAAGGCCTCTTTTCTATTTTTTTACTGTTTCTTTTCCTTTTCAGTCCAAGCTGGCAGTGTTTCTGAATATATTATTCTTTTAAAAGCTTTTTGGATTATCTGTAGATAGTATCAAGGTCTCCTCCATATGGAAAAAGCCAAACCCATCCATCATTTCAGGATGAGCTCTTCTTCAATTTTGGCTTCTGCTGAGAAGGTTGAGTGACAAAGTCCTGTGACATGGTGAGAAGTTCTGTCGTTTGCTAGGCAGAAACTAGGAAGCACACCCTTAATCTCTTTAGAAGAATTTTTGTCTAAAGCACTACTTTAGATCTTTCTGAGGCCTTAAGAAATGATCGTCGTATAATCACATTGATATGACCTGCCATATCAGTAAGGTTTTCCAGTGGTCTGAAGCATAGGTAATTCATTTTTAGCTTATAGTTTTGTAGCCCTTTATGAAATTATACTTATTTCCTGGACAGGGACATGAACTTCATGTATTACAAATAAAAGAGTACTATTGTTGGAAAATATCCATATAAAAACAAGTCATTTTGTTATACTCGAAGAAGAAGAAGAAGAAGAAGAAGAAGAAGAAGAAGAAGAAGAAAAAGAAAAAAAGAAAGAGTGAGCACAATTTTCCGCCCAATGACTTGTATTTTTTTTCTCCAGAACTTGCAATTAGATTTTGCATTTTCCAACTGTAAATCATACACAAATGCTTAGTAGTAGAAGGATATACACTTTTAATATTAAAGCATTTTTCTAAAGACCTGATGATAAAAACATTGTAGATGCTTAGCTCAGAGAACTTCCCTTCTGGATAGGCAAGGATGGATTTATGAAAATGGAACATAGATATACAAAAGGACGGTTAGTATACACAATAGCTTTCTGTAAGAAATATAGTGTTTCAACTGATTTAACCTTTTGGTACTCATTTGCTATTTCCTTGTTTACATCATTTGGCTTCAGCCCCACATATAGCCATAATCAGTCTATCTCCTTTAGATTTTGTCACTTTTTACTCATTATTTAACTACTCATCCAACTGTTACCATATGTTCAAATCCACTCTGACTTCTTGAAACCAATGTTAATATCTTCTTCACGCCTTTACCTCATTTTGAGCTGCATGTCAAGCCTGATTTTGGTTGTAGCCTTTTGTCTTAGTGCTAAGAGCATTCATTAATGTTACTTCACAGTTCAGATAAAATAAAACTACCATAGGGCCAGCTGCCCATTCTACTCACAGACATGCATGGGGACTTTATTGTTTGGTAACATTTTCATGATCTGAAATACGTTTCACTACTTACAACATTACCACCTAGCTCAAAATCAGCCTGGAGCTGTGTGCTTCCCAGAAGGAGTTCTGTTCTGCCCAGCTGCTCTCCACATTAATCTGTCCATGACAAGGCTGCTTTGCTCAAGTTTTTCAGTTGAGTGAAAGAATAGAGAGCTTTGTGACAGATTTTTAAAAACAGATAGTTTTACATATACTTTGAGTCAACTGTATTTTTTTTTTGTCCTGCACTTTGATCATTTTTATGAGGAATGCTGAAGCTATGAAACAAATTTCTACCACAACATCTAGACATATTAGAGCCCAATAGTTACTTCATGAATAGTAATCTGACTGAAATTTGATAAAATTGTCCTGGAAAGGTAAAGAGATCTCATTTCAAAATGGGTCATTTTAAAATGAGACTAAGGACATAAAACAAGGCCTGGTCTTATATTAACACCAGCTTCAAACTTAGGTGCTTGAAGTGTTTTAAAAAATATATGTTTGTCTTATGTAGTGATATGATCATCACCACGTGCTCTTGGTTCTAAAGGAAAAACTGAGAGCTTAATTGGCAATGGACTAATTTTCCTGCATTGAGTTAGAAACACAAAAGTCCTCTTAGAACATCATTATAGTTTATTTTCTTCATTAAACAGAACACATATGTCGAACTTTGCTCAGCTCTGTCAGCCCCCCAGATTGAAACAAACTTCGACAGCTCCACATCCTACTGAGTTGCATATAGGAACCCTAATATAATAAATTAATTCTCCCCTGCACTGTGGTGCATAGCTAGACTGCACTGCACACACCCTTTTTCAATTTGGTATGGCCATGTGACTCAGTTCTAGCATGAGGGAATATGTGGGGGAGTGATAAAGCTCTGAATAACCACATGAAAGAGAATAGTTTTGATGGTCTAAACTCCTTTGCCTCAAGCTGAGTTTCCAGAGGGTAGAAAAAAAAGAGCATCTGAGAAGACATACAGAAGCATGGTGAATATAAGGAAGAACTCTTTGACCATGAAGTTTTCCCAAAAGTAGAAATGACTCCTTTATGGAGAAATGACTTTTTCATGTTGGAAAGTGTTCAATTAAAATCTAAAGGGCTATTCCTCAAATATATTAAGAGTGTCCTGCTTCCAGGGAAAGACAGTAACAAATTAGCTCTAAGTTCTTGTATGGTTCTATCTTCTGATAGAGCATATCTTTGTTCAAGAAAATTATCAGTCTCCAGCAAATGTTACTTTCTGTCCTCTAGCCAAAGCCTCTGTTCATCCTCTGCTTTTGTGGGTTACGTGCCTCTTAGGCTATTCAACTCTTTAAGTTGCGTTTGATCATTTTGTGTTGAGCACTTCTTCTGATGTGTTTGTGTAAACTCTGTTGAAGACTCATGGCTGCCCTTTTAATTAACCACCTTTTTAAAATCTCTTTTGACTCTGATCTCTGAAAAATTTCCCATTCATTCAGTACTACTAATATCTGACATATATGGCTCTCCATAAGACTTTCTTTAAGTTTTGGTGGTGCCTGAGTGGCTCATTTGGTTAGGCAACTGCCTTTGGTTCAGGTCATGATCCCAGAGACCCGGGATCAAGCCCCACATCTGGCTCCTTGCTCTGCGGGAAGCCTGCTTCTCCCTCTCTCACTCCCCCTGCTTATGTTCCCTCTCTGGTTGTGTTTCTCTCTGTCAAATAAATAAAATCTTTTTTTTTTTTAAAGACTTTATTTAAGTTTCAAGATGCTGGTCAATTTCATTCCTGGTGAGGGCTTGCTTCCTGGCTTGCAGACTTTAGCCTTCTACTGTATCCTCACACACTGAAGAGAAAGCTCTAATGTCACTTTCTTTTCTTCTATGGGCCAGCATGAATTCATCTAAACCTAATTACTTCCAAAGGTCCCATCTCCAAATAATATCTCATTAGGGGTTAAGGAGTCAACACATGAATTTGGTGAGAATATAATTCAATTCATAGAAGAAACCATACAAGACCAATCTATAAGCTTATTCCATAATGCAATTATCATCATGGCAACAATTAGACTGTTCCAAGCTTGCACAGCCTAACTAATCTGTCTAGTCTTAATTATTCCCAGGGTCACAATGAGCAATGTCTACCCAAATAGAATTTCTGTTATTCCAGGAAAAGATATAATCTTCAAATGACGCATATTAAAAATTATAGTGTCTCTTGTAAACCTTGAAAATATGAGAACAAAATTTCAAGTATTTTTGCATGTTCTTCCCCATCTATACTCAAAAAAGCATCCAAAATTATTCTCTTAAAATTTAAATGTTATGACATCTCTGCTCTACTCCTTGTAGAGGCTTGTCATCATCTATAGATTAAAATTAAAATTCTGTACCCTAATATACAAAGTCATCATGATAAGATTCTGTCTATGTCTTTGTTCCCATTTTTTCCTACATGCCACCAAGTTTCTGAAGCCACACCGGCCTCCTTACTGTTCCTTAAACATGCCAACCATCCTACATTCTAGGGTCCTCATACTTTGTACTCCTTTTGGGAAAGCTCTATCCTCAGGCATTCAAATGTTCCTTCCTTTTTATTTAGATTTCCGCACAAAAGTCACTTCCTCAGACACCTGCCCTCATCATCCTATTTAAAGTACTACACAGGGGCACCCGGGTGGCTCGGTCACTAAGTGTCTGCCTTCAGCTCAGGTCATGATCCCAGAGTCTGGGAATCGAATCGAGCCCTGCATCGGGCTTCCTGCTCAGTGGGAAGCCTGCTTCTCCCTTTCTCACTTCCCCTGCTGTGTTCCCTCTCTCACTGTGTTTCTCTGTCAAATAAATAAACAAGATCTTCAAAATAAAGTACTATACAAAGGTTAATTGAATTTAAATAAAAAAGGAACTATTTCCCTCTTTCCCATTACTTTCTATTTTCTTATATGCTTTATCTTTTCCCACTATTTTTTTTGCTATCTGTTGGATCATCTCTTTATTTAACGTCTATGTCCTCCACGAGAATATAATCTTCAAAAAAAAAAAAAAAGAAAGGAATTATTTTATTTTAATCTACATTCTCAGTGCTAGGAAAAGTAACTAGGATGCAATGGGTACTTAAGTAAGTTACATTACTGTTCTCAATACTTCACTCTCTGTGTGTAGGATTTGCCATATGATTTTGCAGTGTCTCCCTCTACAGGTAGAATGTATTTTCCTTCCCTACTGAAGGTAAGTGTTTCCATGACTGGTTCTTGCCGGTGAAATGTAGATGGAAATGGCAGTATGCCAAATCGAAGTCTTATTAAGGCATCCTATGTTTCTCCCCTTTCATCTCAAATATGCATTTTTACCATTGCTGTGAGAAAAATATACTCTTGATATTTTGCTAGTTCAAAAAGGATGAGAGATGTGTGAAGCACACTAAGATGCAACTTGTAACTTGTAGACAAGTTCCAAAGAACCCAGATAAGTTAATGCCCACATGACCACAGATGCACCAACAAAAATAAATTATTGCTGTTGTAAGTACTGAGTTTTGGGGAAGTTTGTATCAAACATTATTGTGGCAATAACTGAATAAAACAATAATTGGTAAATATTTTAATGCCAATAAATCGACTTTTCAAAATACTTGTAAAGCACTTGTATATACTAGTATATAGTTCAACTAACTCTACAAATACACTACTTGCAGAACTCTAAGCAAACAATTATAAATAAATGTATATCTCTAAGGAAGAAAATATAGATGATTCTATTGTATTTATGAGATGGAAGGACCTTTCTTGGTAAATTCCTTTTAAAGCAGTGACATTTTATGCAAGGGAGGCCATACATAATACAGTGTTGTACTAGCCATATAGTGATAAAAAAAAAAAGGTCTTCAAAATGAGGAATCATATCATCATGATGATTCTCAAATTATAATACATACAGAATAACCTAGAGTGCTGGTTAAGAACACAGACTGCTTGGACAAAATCCTTGATTTCTGATTCTGTAGGTCTGGGTGCTTTTCTATTAAAAATATACTTTTCCATTACATTTCAGGTTGAGATCTTTGCAAGGCAATTGGCAATGGGAAAATCATAGTTTGACAACTGCTGATTCTGAGTTCTGCTCATTGAAAAATAAACAGAAAAACCTAAAAATCTTTTTTGCTGGCGTTAGAAGTGAAACTCATAAGAGCCCTACTTTTTTGAGGTTTATAAATATATTCATATCATTGCTTTATATTTTTTCCTTCTTCAATCATGAACTGCTTGGTTAACTGGATCACTCAGCCAGTAACATTTCTCAACAAGCTAATGTTTGCAATGTTAAATTCTGAAAGTACGCTGTTGTATTGGCATGAAACTAGTACACACGATCTGTTCAAACAGGAAAAATCAAGCCGTAAAATTCAAGTGAAAAATTGCACAGTAAAAATTGAAATAGTGATATAGAGTCCAAGCCTGATGGAAGAAACATTTCATTCATGAGGACTTGAAAATTTTGTTCTAGAAAAAAGATCTCCATATCATTTGGTCATATGCTAAAGTAGGAAGGAAAGATGCCCTTGTAAGGTATATGAGTAGTATGCAGGATTAAAGACCACTGTGTACTGTATTAGAAATCAGAATATGGGGGAACCTGCGTGGCTCAGTTGGTTAAGCAACTGCCTTCCGCTCAGGTCATGATCCCGGAGACCCGGGATTGAGCCCCGCATCCGGCTGCCTGCTCACAAGGAAGCCTGCTTCTCCCTCTCTCACTCCCACTGTTTGTGCTCCCTCTCTCGCTGTGTTTCTCTCTATCAAATAAATAAAATCTTAAAAAAAAAAAAAGAAATCAGAATATGATTGGGACATCACAACCCATTTCAAACCACAATTTTTTAGGATCAAATCAGAACATTTAATTTCTTCAAAAGAGTGAAACTAGTCTGGGAAATGAGTCAAAACTGTTTGATAAATGTCACATTAAAAAATAAATGAGTTCAGTCTGAAAACTTCTGCTCACCCAGAGAAAGGGTTTCATGGAGAGTGAGGCATTGGATGCTACTAGTAGTCAAGCCATCACTTTACAACCAGAGAGGCAACACATTTTATTTGGTGAAAGTTACAGGCAAAAGCTGGTTCTGAGAATTTTTATGACCCACTGCCAACCTTTGCTGGCATGATGTTGTCAAAATCAAATTATTTTATGAACTGGCATAAATTACTTTATGAATTTGGTGACATTTGAGGTTCTCACCTGAAGTTTTCATTTCAGAGCTAAGTTATGGTGTTCACATTTGGGGGAAGTGGTTACTAGCTGAATTCCAGCCTAACATAAAATCAAGCCTGTGCCTTGGATTCTGGAAAGGTGAAATGAATCCCATCTTTGTGACCATTAAGATCCTGACTTGCATGTTCAAAGAGGAGGAAGGCAAATATATGTAGTAATATAGTTGGAAACAGAATAAAAACCAAAGGCATATTCGAAGTGGGAAGATCAGTTTTACGGGTCCTGAGATGAAGAGAGGGTTTTCAACAAAAGAAGGCCAAGTGACAAGTAGCATTTTCTTGATCTGTTTATTACTGTTCAAGGTATATTCCTGGCTAGAGTTCCCCTAGTACCCTACACACACACACACACACACACACACACACACACAATTTCATTATACGTGGGCAAGGGGACATTCAAAATAGTAATGAGAAGATGCCCTATTGAGCAAAAAAATTAGAGAAAGGTCAGAAATGGGTAGATATTATAAACCCTGATTTTTGAATTGGCTACTTCCACTAATACCTTGTTTCTTTAAGCAGATAATTCAGATAGCTCTTTTACCTGGTATAATAAACTTTCTCCCTTAGCCCATTGTATGTTGATCATACTAAACTCTCAGAGATCAGTGTTATTCCCCTTATACTCAGAATCTTATTTCCATTCCACTAGAAGTGTTCTCTCCCTCCAAAGGACAGAATAAAGCATCAAGTCCAATTCCACAGACATCCTAGTACAAATGAGATTAAGCCAAATAATGGCTTCATTATTTTTGCCTCTAGGGAATTCCTATCAATCTCTCCAATAGATACTTGTATTAGAGCAAAGAAAGTTGAGTACATTTTTATTATTTTCTCTTCTCTAATACATTTAAAATAAATTTATAGTGAAAATGACAATAACTCAGACCCTCAGGAACCTCTACTAAAATAAAGAAGCCACAATAACTGGTTTGCTTTACCAGTGTGACTATTCATAAAATCATAAAAACCACTTCAATTTCAAAGGCAGTTTTTTGAGAAAATAAACCAAATACTTGTCTTCCTGCTTTGTCTCTGCATTTTTAATTCCAGTGAAGCATGAGAACATTTCTCTTCTTTATTACTTCAAAAATAATTCCTTTTTAAAAATACATTTAAAATTTTATAAAATGTTGTGCCTCAGGGTTCCTGATCAAGGCCGAAATATTCTGAGTAAAACTCCAGATTAAATCATCTCATATACTATGAAATAGTGGTTTACTTTATAACTGTTATGTGTTAAATACAATGCTAAACCCAGGATTTCATAAAAGACCTTACAAGTTAGTGAAAAAGGCAAATACAAATATAATGACATTAGAAAGGCATTAGAATGTAGGACACAGTATCTCCAGGCAGAGGAAGAAACTAACATGAGACAGAAAATATTGTAGAAGAGAAACTATTCCGGGCACCTGGGTGGCTCAGTGGTTAAGCCTCTGCCTTTGGCTCAGGTCATGATCCCGGAGTGCCGGGATCGAGTCCCGCATCAGGCTGCCTGCTCGGCGGGAAGCCTGCTTCTCCCTCTCTCACTCCCCCTGCTTGTGTTCCCTCTCTAGCTGTGTTTCTCTGCATCAAATAAATAAAATCTTAAAAAAAAAAAAAAAAAGAGGAGGAACTATTCATGGGGACTGAAGCTTCAATAACAGTGGGGATGAAAGCAGGAAAGGGGGATTCCTGGCCCAGGTTCCAACATATGAGAAGGCATAGATGAGTGAATAATAATGACATACTCATAACATAATCTTTTAATCACTTGTTTTAAACACTTCCAAATAGCAAAAATTCTATTTGAAACATAGTCAGTAGTAGTCTATTGGTTATTCACTTCCTGTAAGAAGATAGACTGAAGGAATCCACAAGAGGAATAGGAAATCTGCAACTGGTTCTACAAGTTTGTCCTCAATGGGGTTGAATGCCAAATGTCAGAGAGGATGACCACTGGTGACCCTTTGTCTCTCTTGGTCATCCTGCTGCAGAGTAATGGGGTAGTAGAATGCGTTCCCAGGAGCATACCTCAGGCTTCTTAAATTACTCATTCTGATAAATATTTAACTCCTTACTCCAACACAGTTTCAGTACAACCAAGTAGGAGGTAAGATGTATGCCTTTATGGCTCTTTGAGATTATCTAATCACTCTAGGTCTTTTTTAGACAATAACTTCCTAGACAAAGAGGTTAGCCTTACTAAACTCCAGATTCTTCGTCTATAAAGTAAAATTGCCATAGTCAGTAAGTCTGAGACAGGGCTGAATTTAAGGCATTCTTTACTTTTTTTTGACTAAGAAATAGAAAACAGCATTTTTATATTATGTCCTAATCTTTTCTTTTCATGAATTATGTTGTTTTATATGCAGGTAGAAAGAGTTCTTTTAGCCTGGAGTCTTATCAGTATCACTCTTAGATTTATAAAACAAAAACAACAAAAAAACACAAAAACCTGGAAAATATAAGCAATTTAATTCAGTTAATTATTTCTAAAAACCTACTGGCATTTAGAGCCCAATTTTTCTGAATTGCCCTTGTGTTCACAAACACAGAAGTCCTTACCTATTCCCCCAATGTCATCCTTTCTGTCATCGAAGTGATTTCAATTGCAGCATTTTCTGAAAGTAATTCATTTTTTAAAATGGCACAGGATCTTCAGTTGCCTTGAGATTATGTAAAGCTAGCCTATTTTTGACTCTACTTTCAGGTTTGTTAATAATACATTATCTAATCCTCAATGTGGTTGTGAAAGTGATTTAAAGAGTTTGGAAATTAGTCAACCAGTGTTTCCCAAAGTGTGTTACAGAGAATACTGATGAGTCATTAAAGGATTAAGGGTTAAATAGATTTGAGCAAGGCATCAGGCTATATCTTTTGACATTGTAAATTAAACACTGCCATGTTACAAGCTTTCATAAGTCCTGAGATAAAAATTAAACTTCTTTTAAACTAGCATTTCTCAACTTTAGTTGTCCAAAACCCTTTGTTTGGTGCTGTGATGTGTGTGTTGTATTCAGATGTTTAGGTGAATGCTAGTAAAGTCAGGGCCTTAAGAAATCTGGAAATGTCTAAGGTAAAGGCCAGGGCCTATGGAATTTGTTCCTCTTAGAATTCCATGATCTGAAAATTCTCTACTTACCATCATTATGCCTGAACTTTTTTTTTTTAATCTGGTGCTTCTTGTAGCCCGGAAGAAGACAGAATTATGAGCATGAGCACAATCTATCAAGAGCAGAGATGGAAGAGCAGTACCAGTGCATTTCTATCATGACTCTTGATGTCCAGGCAGCATCTGAGACCAGGATTCCCAGGGGTCAGTGGAAGAGGGCAGATCTAACCAAAACTACCGAACAGTGAAATCCATAAAATCAATTCCTGCTATATATTCAACATACATGGAAGAAAATTAAATTCTACTATTTGAGGCTGCTTCTATAGGAAAAACACATTCCACATTCAAAGGCTGTAAGTGATCTGCTAAGCTATTTATTATTGGGGCTGGGTAGTATGATCTATGTAAACATATGGGTTTAGACATCTGCTAATATTGGTTTCAAGTCCTGGACCTTCAACTTAACCTGCTGTAAAATAGTTAAACTTTTTGAGCTTTAATTTCTTACCTATGTAATGGAGTCAATTATAATACCCCAATTTAAAGACAAAAATTAGATTACTAAATCCACATAAAATGATTAGTTCCATCATGGTGCATCTTCAGTTTTTCATAGTGATAGCTGTTGTCACTTCCTGTAGCCTTTTTTTTTAAGTCCAGTTGGTTAATGTGCAGTGTTAAATCAGTGTCATGTGTACAATAGAGTGATTCAACACTATTGCAGGCTTTTAACTTGGCTATGTGATGTGTTTTTGTGGAAAGCATCTATTACTATTCAGTACTTCCACAAGTGTTCAGTTAGAGTCCTACTGTTGAGAATTTGTAGGCAAATTAAAAGTCATATGGCCCCTGATTTTTTAAGCTTAGATGGTACCCTTGGTATTCTTTGCCTGTGTTCAAATATATTTTCCTCCCCTTTACCTTCTCTTTTCTTTTTTTAATTCATATATTGTGAAGACTTAGCAATGCAGAGAAGGTGATGGAAATTTGATCTCCCTATCTTAAAATCTCTGGAGAAGAATGGTGAACTACAAGTTTCTTTTGGAAGAGAAGATATAGAGAGATATTAGTTCACCTTGAACTCATTGTCAGAAATGTTAAGTAGCATGCATTTGGATATAAATTATGACCAGTGTAAATGTTAAAATGAAGCATCATGTTGCTTATAAAGTTCTAAACCAAATACAACACGTGTATAAACACATTACTGAAATTATTACAGCATTCGCTCAATCAGGCTGCTTGAGCTGCTATCACAAAATACCACAGACTGGATATAGTTATGGAAGCTGGGAGATCCAAGCTCAAGGTATTAGACAATTTCCTTTCTGGTGACAGCGCTCTTCCTGGCTTGTAAATGGCAGCCTTCCATCTGTGCCCTCACACAGCAAGAGAGAAACCTCTGAAGTCTCTTCAGACATCTGTCTGTATACCTTTGATGTCTCTCCCACTCTAGCGACACATCAGCCCCATTGGATGAGGGTCCCACCTTTGTGACCCCATTTAACCTTACATACTTCCTATACACCCTCTCTCCAAATATAGTCACAATGGGAATCAGGGATTCAACATATGGATTTGGTTGGGAGGCGGGTGGAGACAATTCAGTCCATTGCAAATTGGTATGGATGCTTGATATTCCTTTACTTTTTGCACTATTTTTCAAAATTATTTATACTAGTGAAAGTACTTAAAATTCTGGGAGGCAGAATAATAATTCCCTAATGATTTCTACCCCCTAATTCTTAGAACCTGTGGATGCATCACCTTACATGGAAAAAGGCAACTTGGAGATGTGATTCAGGTTATGGATACCTTTAAAATGGAGTTATTGTAGATTATCTAAATGGAATCAATCTAATCCTTTGAATCCTTGAAAGCAGAGATTTCTCAGAAGCAGTCATTCAGAGGAAGACGTGACTGTGGAATAATGGCCAGAGAGGTGCAAAGTTGAGAGCTTTAAAGAAACAGAAAAGTGACCTGAGTCACCGAATCTGGGAGGCTTTTATTTGCAGCCTCTTCTGAGATGCTAACACCCAGGAAGTCTCTTAGACAGGAGTCATGCTGCCACTGTCATCTATAAAGAATGTATGTTTATCCTTTAAGGGCCCAGTTTATTTTCTTCTGCTGCCAGGGCACTTTGGCCTTTCAAGATTTCATAAATTCTGAACTTTTCTTTCATATCCAGTATCATAGAAGATACATACTAAGAATGAAAACATAATATTTTGTCTCCTGGAAAAAAGGGTAAAGAGAACATTGGTTATCATTTGAAATATTGTGTTTAACAGATAAAAAGTCAATGTAATTCTTCAAAAATGTAGAACAGCTTTGACTTTACTCCTCTACCAGACAATTGGGAAACTATAAGACCTTAAGTCTGGGTGTTACTACTCTCAATGCAGTGCCTAAAACACACACACACACACACACACACACACACACACACAACCATCAACAAAAACCAAAATCAACATAAAAAAATATTTGAGATGCCTGCCATGTGACTCTTGATCTCAGAGTTGTAAGTTTGAGCCCCATGTTGGGTGTAGAGATTACCTTAAAATTCTAAAAAAATATTTAAAAGTTGAAGCGAAGAGAATAGTTTTATTTTGGATCAAGAAATTGTAGAAGTTCAATTATATAATGAATTCAGGTGAAAATGATTTTAGCATTTTGATAAAGGTTGCTTTCCAAAATAAAGAAGTTAAATGTGAGGAGTTAAATAAATTTTCCTTACTTAATCCTGACAAAAAAAAAAACCTTCGTTTCAGCACACTCTAACTTGTGGTGAAAGGTTATCAAATGCATAATATGATTTATAATGACTTTTTTGTTTGCTTTTTTCTGTCAGGGTATTAGTGAGGACATGAGTAAAGGAAATAAACACATGAAGACCTCTGAAATTGAGGTTGCTTATGTAAGAGTCTTACTCTCTTGCGTCTGTGCATGATGAAAGGGTGGGTACAGAGTCTTCCAACACTTACCAGTACATGAGAAAACGACCTTTGGTTGACAATCTTCACCTATTAAAAACAAAAACCAGAAGGCTTCTCCATGTTTCTGCTCACTTCATTTGATGATGATTTCATCTCTATTTCTGCAGTTGTGGAAATATCATTAGGCATAAAAATCACCACATACAAAATTATGTAATAAAAATTATTTTACTGTCAAATTTAACCATGTACACCCTAAATTCTCTTTAAACTGCTTAAGACAATCCCAATAAAGTACATTGGTAAAAATGGTATCTATGAGATCGGGAATAACATAGTTTCATAAAACAATATTAATAGTATTTAATAAGAACATTTTCATCATGAAGGGTACACCGGGAAAGAAGACTGTAAGTGAGATAGGGAGAGAAGAACCATGGGCAGAGTTTCCAATAGCTGTAATCAAATAGAGAAGGGTTTCATCATATTAGGTTTATACATAACTAGAGTAGATTAGAACACAGTCATGTGACTGTTTTGTTTTGCTCCTCTGCTTGCAAGCTTCCAAGTCTGATTGAACTTGCTTGGTCATTTTGTTCAGAAATCATGGACAGGGACCTCTGCAATTACATATTGCTGAACCAGACCTCAATGAAGTCTTATGCTCTCTAACTTTTCTGCCTTTTTCTCTTAGCATAAGTAAAGGTAAAAGAGAGAGAGAACATATACAAATTTGAAAAGAAAGAGGAAGCACATCTTTAACTTTTATTCTCTCTTTTTTGCCCCCTTAAATGATGTTGGAACAAAGTTTTCTCTATGAAAGGACAAATTAGGAAATCTTAAAAAAGTTTCAAATTAAAATAGAAACCATCTTAACTCACAATATTCCAAAAACAAATGAATAGTTAACCATCTTAAAAAATATGTTGTGGCAGTGTGGATTACCCAAAGGAAAAACTAAAATCAATGTTAGTAACTCAAGTTTCACACTGAAATAGGCAATAAAAAGCAAACACATAAGATTTAAACAACATATTGGCTCACAAAAAAAAGATCTTAAAACATAGTAGACAAAAACTATTACAGATAGAAAAAAAGCAGAATTGTAAACTTAAGAAGTTTAAGTTAGAAGAACATTAGTGATCTACTTCAGAGACTTTGGTGGATGAAGGACTGATGTCTAACAATCACTGATTATTTTTAAAGAATTCAAAGAAACAAGTTATTTAAACAATCACTAATACCATGATCCCTGAATCTTATATTTCTGACTGTATTTTATATGCCAAGTATTTTCTATAATCACTATCAGAAAGCAAATCCAGAGGACAGCTGGGTGGCTCAGTCGGTTAACCATCAGTTAAGCATCTGCCTTTTGACTCAGGTCATGATCCCAGGGTCTTGGGATCAAGCCCGGCATCCGGCTCCAAGCCCAGGGGGGCATCTGCTTCTCCCTCCCTCTCTCTCTGCTGTTCCCTCTGCTCATGCTCTCTCTCTTTCTCTGACAAATAAGTAAATAAATAAATCTTAAAAAAAAAAAGAAAGAAATTCCAGGAATTTTCACTGCTCGGAGGTTTATGTCATTTTAATATTATTAATTCAATAGAAACACTGTTCAAGTGAAAGCAATCAATATTGCATAATATTAATCTAAGAACAGAAGAAAAGTCACACAAAATTAACCTTAGGTTATACCCAAGATCCTTTGTTAAATTTATATTTAAAAATAAACTATTGGGCACCTGGGTGGCTCAGTGGATTAAAACCTCTGCTTTTAGCTCGGGTCATGATCTCAGGGTCCTGGGATGGAGCACTACCCTGAGCTTCCTGTTCAATAGGGAGTCTGCTTCTCCCTCTCCTTCTGACCCTTCTCCCTGCTTGTGATCTCTCTCTTTCTCAAATAAATAAATAAAATTTAAAACAAAATTTATGCAAGCCAAAAGTCAAATATAGTTAAGATCAAGATAATATTAGAAAATGCTTAGAGTAAGTAAATATTACATAGAGTAAAATTATAAATTTATAAATAATTTAGGCAAATCATTTAAAATATATTAAAACCAAACTATATAAATATGAAAAGATATGAAGCATAAACTTTAGGAAACCCCCCAAAATACACACATTTATAACCATTATCTATCATATTAAAAAGTGATATGAATTAAAACAGTATATCATTTTATATATACAATGATGTAACTGAACTTGCTTTTTTGTCTTTAAAAATACTGATTAAGGGTGTCTGGGTGGCTCAGTTGATTAAGCTACTGCCTTTGGCTCAAGTCATGATCCCGGAGACCCGGGATCGAGCCCTGCATTGGGCTCCTTGCTCGGCGGGAAGCCTGCTTCTCCCAATCTCACTCCCTCTGCTTGTGTTCCCTCTCTAGCTGTATTTCTCTCTGTCAAATAAATAAATAAAATATTAAAAAAAATACTGATTAGGCTCAGTATTTATTGTGAGGTGAATGGCTCAAAAGGGCATGACTGGGATCAGTAAGCCAGCTCGACACAGAAATTTCAGTGGCTTAGTGTGGGGTGTAAAACAGAGACTGAAACCAGTGACTGGATCCAGGTTCATTCAGTAGAACTTTGTGTAATGGGAATAAGGATGAGGGAGGGGTCAGAGATGACTCTCAGAGTTTTGGCTGTTGCTATCTACTGAGAGAGGAAACGCTGACAAGAACAACTTTCTGTAACTTGTACTGTTATATTTTCCAAGTTGTTCCATAGGGAATGTATATATTTATTAACCAGTAAATATTAAAGACAAATGTTCTTATCTTTTCATTTTCCTCTTACTCTCTCTATATGTATTTATTTTGTTCCTATTGAAAACATACCTATTTGCTTGACAAACTAGTTAGGACATTTCATTTTGGGTAAAATATTTTTAAACTACCCATTAATTTAGCCATAACACATAGAACTATAACATTATAAAATCCAATATTGAGTTTCTGATGAAAGTTAAATTTAATCAATTCTCCTAAAATATCTGTTAAATATAAAGTCTACTCTAATTCATACACTTCATAAAGGATGCCACTTTTATGAACCGCATATTATACAGTGATGATAATAAAAATAACAAATGATACTTTCTACATTAACATATGAATTATAATGAAACAGTTATATTTTCAAATATAATTTTAAAGTATGAATTCACACTAGCTGTATTTCTCTCTGTCATGATCCTGGAGACCCAGGGATCCAGCCCCGCATCGGACTCCCTGCTCTGTGGGAAGCCTGCTTCTCCCTTTCTCACTTCCCTTGCTTGTGTTCCCTCTCTCACTGTGTTTCTCTCTGTCAAATAAATAAATAAAATCTAGTACTAATTTTTATTTCACTTCTGTATATCTCTGTTTATCCAGCCAAAATTATGTTCCATTGTTCACAAAAGTCTGTGTTTTCAGATTTGGTGTGATAAGGTGACTATGTACAGAGAGTTTTCTACTAGAAAAGAGCATATCAGGGGGCACGACAAGGAAAGGTTCAGCAGAAAAATGAGCACTCTGTGCTCAGTGGGGAGGCTTTTAGTCCCTTTTCCTGTCCTTCCCCCATTCACATCCTCTCTCTCTTTCTCTCTCTCTCTCTCTAAAACAACTAAATACAATCTTTTTAAAAAAGAGAATACCAGGGGCATCTGGGTGGCTTGGTCAGTTAAGCATCTGCCTTCTGTTCAGGTCATGATCCTAGGGTCCTGGGATCGAGCTACTAGAATACTGGCTCTGTTAATAACTAGACTAACAAGGAGAGAAGTTGTTTTAGCATTTAGGGCTACTGTTTCCAAATTTGTTCTAGAGTATGTATTCCCAGTGGGGTTATATTGCCCCCAAGAAGTAAATATTGTTTTGGGGGAACCAAAAAACTTTACTCTTTTTATTTCTAAAACACAGATGTACATTCAGTATATAAACTGATACACTATGTGTGATGTTAAAAATTCACTGGTGGGCAGTCGGAAAACAATAAAATAGAAAATAGAAAACAATAAAACAGTCTAAAGTAGCTTCTTAGGAGGGAGGTAATAAACAAAATCTTAGAAACACTGTTTCAAGTTGATCCATAATATCTCTTCTATGTCTTACTTATTTTGTTTGTGAGTATTTGAAAGAGTCATTAAAAATTTTCATAGCTGCATAAAAGTCTTATTCTTTGTTTTGTTTTCTTTTTTTTTTAAGATTTTATTTATTTATTTGACAGAGAGAAACACAGTGAGAGAGGGAACACAAGCAAGGGAAGTGAGAAAGGGAGAAGCAGGCTTCCCACAGAGCAGGGAGTCCGATGCGGGGCTGGATCCCTGGGTCTCCAGGATCATGACCTGAGCTGAAGGCATTTGCTTAACCAACTGAACCATTCAGGTGCCCCTCATTTGTTTTATTTTCTAAGGCCAGCTTCATGTATAAGAAGAGATGAAAAACTATTTTTATGATAATTTATCTTCTAGAGACTATACTTCCCTTTAGTTTATATTTTTAATCTGGCTACCTCTAAACTGAATCAAAAGCTGATTATCCTGAGGGATAGAGGAGAAGATGGTAAACAAGAACCATAAAAAACAGAACAATGGTAAGAGAATTTACTCTTAAAAATGTACCTCTTGTATGGATGTTGGAGTTATTGTGCTATAACCTGACAGATATTTATCTTTTCCTGCAAAGTCATCAAGGGAATTGCAACTTGTAAAGAAGGAGTCATATTGTGTCCTAACCAAAGGGCTAATGTAGTTCTTAGAGCACAGAACTACAGAACATTCAGTAAGTAGACAAGAGAGAGCATTCAGCTGGTATATTTCCTGGTCTAGATCACTGGCCTACACAGTGGAAATTGAAGAGAAAATTTTAAACCTTTTATTTATAAACATTTTTTTAATTTTAAAGAGTACCTGTATTGGTCATAATTCTTCAGAGAAGCAGAACCAATAGATTATCTCTGTATCTATATCATCTATCTATCTATCATCTATCTATCTATGTAGATAGATAAAATAAGGAATTTGCTCATGTAATTATGGAGGCTAAATCCCAGGAACTGCAGTCAACACATTGGAGACTGAGGAAAGCAGATAGTGTGGTTCCAATCTGAGTCTGAGTCTGAAGGCAGAAGAAGACGGGTGCCCCAGCTTGAATATAGTCAGACAGAGAAAGAAATTCTCCCTATTTGTTTAGACCTTTGGTCTGTTCAAGCCTTCATCTAATTGGATGATGTCCACCAACACTGAGGAAGATGATCTGCTTGACTCGGTCTAAGTCAATGTCAACCTCATCTAGAAATACGCTCAAAGACACACTTCAAACAATGCTTAACCATATTTCGGAGCATCCTCCAGCTTGGTCAGGTGGACACATAAAATTAACTGTCACAGTGTCTGTGGTATTATTAAAATATGGTATTATTATTATTTTTAAAGATTGTATTTATTTATTTGACAGAGAGAGATCACAAGTAGGCAGAGAGAGGAGGAAGCAGGCTCCCTGCTGAGCAGAGAGCCCTATGCAGCCTCGATCCCAGGACCCTGAGATCATGACCTGAGCCAAAAGCAGAGGCTTTAACCCACTGAGCCACGCAGGCGCCCATAAAATACAGTATTATTGAAAGTTCCATATATTAACTCTCTTGCCTTTTCTGTTTCTTTTTTCTTCCATCATGATTTTTGGTTTAAAGATGTGGAATCAACAGTCTTTTTTTGTTTTGTTTTTTTCCATTCAGAGAGGAAGAACATTATGTGTCTGTAACCTCTTTTTCATAAGAAGCACATGAATTGGTAATTTTAAAGTGAAATTGTCATTAAAGATATAGCTGAAAAACTTTTCAATAAAGTCATTCCTGCTTTATATTTATTCAGTACAACTATTTAATCAGGGTATGAGATTGTGGTTAGTAAGTTTGTCCTAAATCAGCAAAGAGTGCTGTACCTGACAGATGTTCGATGGCATATGTGACACAAATCCAAAGTGTCCATATAATCCTTAGAGAGGTACTTCCTCCCATGCGGCATGGGTTATGATTGATCTTAGAAACCAGCATCTGCTCTAACAGTGTTAATACTGAGTTTGAGTGATGGATAACACTGTGCAGACAGGGGAACTTTGGCAGATAAAAATCATCTCTGGTGTTTTCATAGAATTCCACTGTGGTACTTAATGATCATGTTGGTTTTGCTCTTTGTCTTAAATTCTGACTTAAATTGAAAAGAATTTGATTTAAATACGTATTTTTTAACTTATATGTGACAATATTGAGCAGTGGTTTCTTTTTGGAAGAATATATATTTAATGCAAAACAATGCAAAGTCACTCTAAGCCACTGAAATATAGATCTTTTTGTTTACATTCTGTAGCTCACTTCCATGAATTAACCACTGTTAACGATTATTCTTCCTACTTTTCCCCCTATATACACACACATAATACACCACACACTTTTTTTTTTAAAGATTTTACTTATTTACTTGACAGAGAGAAACACAGCCAGAGAGGGAACACAAGCAAGGGGAGTGAGAGAGGGAGAAGCAGGCTTCCCGCTGAGCCAGGAGCCCGATGTGGGGCTCGATCTTGGGTCTCCAGGATCATGACCTGAGCCGAAGGCAGTTGTCCAACCAACTGAGCCACCCAGGCGCCCCCACCACACACTTTTTAAAGATGGTCTCATACTACAAAATTGTTCTGTACAATGTTTTCACTTTGCTATAAAATACATGTCCATATTTATAGGTATAAATCCGCCTTACATATTTTAATTGGTACTTCCTTATTTGGGATACTAAATTTTGTTCTTTGTATGACCTATGACTTATAATAAGGCTTCTCATCTCCTCTTTAATGGAGAAGTCCTGATTTTTTTAGCTACGTTATGCCCTAGGATGCCACACCATATCAAATCCACATAAAGAAAATATTCTATTGCCAAAAGCAGTTTATATACCTAAGGTCACCGAAATGCCATTATTCATCAGAACATTGCTTTTTGAAAATACTCTGATTTTAGACATTTCACCTGTTTGCATTTGAATACATACCTTCACATTTAAATTTTTTTTTTTAAGATTTTATTTATTTGACAGAGAGAAACACAGCCAGAGGGGGAACACAAGCAGGGGGAGTGAGAGAGGGAGAAGCAGGCTTCCTGCTGAGCAGGGAGCCCGATGTGAGACTTGATCCCGGGTCTCCGGGATCATGACCTGAGCCGAAGGCAGTCGCTCAACCAACTGAGCCACCCAGGCGCCCCCCATTTAAATTTTTTACAAGAACTGAATTTCTCAATAATAGAAGATAAAGTCATATTGAGACCTCATTTTTTTTGGTCTTTAACATAGAATGCTGGCTCATTTCTTCATCTTCTAGAAATTTCTGTTCAATGTCACCTTTTCAGCAATGCTATTGTAATCACTAAACTTAAAAAGGTAATAACCCCTAATATTTTAGAACCCCACCCTTTTCTTTTTCCATATTTTCTCTTTTGCCACAGTAGTCCTAATCATTAAAATTTACTACCTTATGTATTACATCATTGCTTGTCTAATCTCATTAAAATGCAACTACATAAGAAAAAAAAAGTTGTGTGTCTCTTTTACTACTGATATAAAAGAGTGCCTGGTATATAATAGATGTCCATTCTATTATAGCCATGGTGAATAGATATTTATTCACCAATGTTTTATTCAGTACATAATTGGGCAAATGAACAGATTAAAAGTGACCTTGAGGGTTCATTTTTAGTCCTGGATGTGGCTTGAAGCAAGATTAAAATATATTTTTTATATTGGGTGTGGGGATGAAAAATTCCCCCTCGCTTTGGGGTTGTCTCACTGTCCTAATTAAGTTCAGAACCTTTGGGATGTGGACTTCTTGGGAATTTTCAAAAGGAGCTGTACAAGAAGTTAATATTATCATCCAGCTTCTTAAAGCTCAGAGCAGGATTCCTTTGGGACATAAATTGTCTTTCCCTCTGGGGGCCAGTGATAGCCCTGGTTAACCATAAGTGGGGGCTCAAAACCAAAAATAGAAGAAATGACAAAATGTGAGGTATCTATGGAGAAAAAATCTTCCTGGATCTCTGCATTTCTACCTTGATTCATAAAATAGAGATTTCCACAATCTTGGAAATATTTGCAGGGACACTTACTTTTCTCTACTTTTTTACTCTTCTTACTTGATTGACAACATTTAGAAAATTATCATCACAAATGTGTTCTACCCTTCTTTTGGGTCTCTGATTGGGATCTGTCCTTTTTTTTAGGCTGAACCCATTCTCCACTTGTCCAAGAGCTGAGGCCACTCGATGATGTCTTTCACTTCCAGAGAAGCTACAGATTCTTTGGGTGTTCTGTCTGTCAGTGGGAGAATGATCACAATTTGGCAGAGATACTGCAAAATGCACATTTTATAATCAAGTACAAACTAGGTTCTCTAATTCAATTTTAGTAACAAATACTTTTGATCTCTCTCTACTCGTCTGCGTGTTTTTTAAATTGGAATCCCTCGGAACACCAGATGAACTCTTCCAGGGAAAAAATAAAGCTTACATATATACAATGAAAACTGTCATATATGTTTTCCACCTGAACTATAATGAAACAATTTTAAGGCCTCTTATGTTTCTGGATTTCCATAATGAACCAGTTTCAGTAGGAAGGCAAGTTGTTACCAACTCAATTTTAAAAGGAGGAGAGGAGACATTGGAATTTTTGGACAAGATTAATATCATTGTTAGATTTTATTTTTTATTTTTGTTTAAAGATTTTATTTATTTGACAGAGAGAAACACAGCCAGAGAGGGAACACAAGCAGGGGGAGTGAGAGAGGGAGAAGCAGGCTTCCTGCCGAGCAGAAAGCCCGATGTGGGACTCGATCCCAAGTCTCCGGGATCATGACCTGAGCAGAAGGCAGTTGCTTAACCAACTGAGCCACCCAGGCGTCCCTCATTGTTAGATTTTAAAGCAAAGATCAGAACACACATCTTCCAGTAAAAATCTGAATTACAGGATAATTAAGCCATTACTATGCATTTAGTATTTTGAATGGAAGATAATGGTAGCAGTAGTAAGGGATTCGGAGCATCTGTAGCCCATTCTGGAGATGATGGCTGGCTAGATTTATGACACTCTTGCCATTACGCAGGGCTCTTGCAGTGGCAATCTCAAGTTCTGTGTGTCTACATACTGAATTCATTCATGTAAATGACTGGCTCAAGGAAAGTGAACATTTGACTATTACATTAGTAAGAAATATGAAGAAGATGAAACAGAAAAGTATGAGCTAATCACCTGTTCCACTCTCTGAAAAGGAAGGACGTTTTTACACCCTTAATGAGGTTTAGCTCTGGTTGTTTTGTTTTGTTGTTCTGTTTCTTTATTTATTTTGTCTTGTCTTGTTTGTTCAATGATAGTTGTCTTTAACTTAATAAAAATTTGGAATGGTTTGATTGAAACACCTATCCATTGTGGTTAAAGTGCTCCCACAATTTTTTTTTCACTATGTTATCTTTTGTTCATGGTCTACTGTACAGATCAATATTCAGAAAGGTCAAGACATTTTCTTTTCTTAGGTCAGGCACTGCAGAAAGCCAACATACTACTGGAAGTGTTGTTCATCACATATTTCTAATATTAGAAGCTTCAGTGATGCTCTTGACCTTTGTTAAGATAATTGGTACCGATTATACAAATAAATGCTTGTTAATTATTGGTCTGAAACTGGCCAAAACTGCACAGCAATTTCACATTTACTATGATTAATTAGTTGAACAGAGCAACTGTTTGAAACGAATAGCTATTTTTTACTTTGCTTAGGAACTTTTGTCTTCATGGCTCAGTGGTTATAAAAGAGTAGTTGTCAAGGCAACTGTGCAGAGCATCTGCTAAGTAAATAGTGTAGTTTCAAATATGTGAAAGCAAATGAGAAATCCGATTGACTTATATCCATCTACACCATGGATAAAAGTGGCTGCTGATGCAACATTCTGGTGGTTATTGGGTAATAAGCACTGTACGCATATGAACAAACCATGGAAAATGCATTCCCACTTCTGTACCTGTATATCTGCTACACTTTTCCTTGGAAATACGCTATTCAATGATACCAGGTTACCTCCAAAGCTCTTCTTTCTCCAGCAAAACACTATATATCAGAAAAAGCCCGCTTAAATGACACCTTCCCAGGAGTCTTGATGACTTTTTGGTAATTGGAGTAAAATTTTTTAACATGGTATTGTAATTTTTAGCACACTGCTTTATATGAAGATTAATGATGTTTCTTTTCCCCAGGAGGCTACATGTTCCTTAAAACATCTCTGTTTCTCATGCACAGCCCTGTCCTGGCACAGAGCAGGTGTCAGTTGGCAATTTGACACAAAACAGCAGTGTTACTCTCATGAAGTCTCCAAATGTTGTATTCAAAAACATAGATAGATATTCAACTGCCCTACTCTTACTCCAAATGTAGGATAGACTTACAGAGCAGTAACTGTGCTATTTTGCTCAACAAATTTACCATTAGGGGCTGATTAGGTGTACTGAAATTTTAAATTCCTAAGAGTAGATAGCTGTAAAAAAAGAAGATATTGGCTGGATAAATCAATGAGGGAGTGTTGGATTAGAAGTGAGATGGCTCTTAAGATAGTGATTCGCAAATGTGGGCATAAAGAGCACATAATGTTATTAAATTATTAGGAAGAAAATGGTTTTCTCATATTTTGAACTGTTCTTATTTGATGTCCTATATAACTTAGGACTGTATTTATAATGCTATATGAAATATTACATTAGTTACAATGCATACACTTTTAATATTATGCTCTAATGACCATAAGCTCATGTTAGAACCTGAGCATAGGTCCTCATACATTAAAGACAGTACCAAATTATTATTTCTGTAATATTTAGTTGGGCTGGTATGAGATTGGTCAAACATTTCCAGGTGTTAATTATTTGCTTTTATTTTATTCTTCTTATAATTTATTTTAATTAGAGTTATCAAAAATGTTGTAGATGATGTTCTATAAAACTATTATTTTACATCATATGGTCATACTTATTTTGCAGACAAAATATTTCTTAACCCTTTAAAAATAAGAACATTAAAAATACCTCATTTTTTTTTCTTTTTAAGATTTTATTTGTTTATTTGACAGAGAGAAACACAGAGAGAGAGGGAACACAAGCAGGAGCAGTGAGAGAGGGAGAAGCAGGCTTCCTGCCAAGCAGGGAGCCCGATGTGGGGCTCAATCCCAGGACTCTAGGATCATGATCTGAGCTGAAGGCTGACACTTAACGACTGAGCCACTCTGGTGCCCCAAAATACCTCAATTCTTAATGCATACTGTTAACATTTGTTTACAAATGTAAGAAGAGTAATTTTGTTTATTATAAGGTAAAGTCTTAAAAGCTAGATACATAATTATTTGGAGAACCATATTTTTCTCTTTGAAATTTTAAATTCCTCATTGTTCAACCCTTATGATTACTTATAACTATTTTAAGTAAAATAAATTATTCAAATATTCACATTTTGTATTTGGTTAATTTTCACACATTAAGGTAACTGTAACATAGTCTTGTCAAATTATCTCAATTATTACTAAATTGATTATTGTTCTTATGTATGTTATTGATCAACATATACTGCTATTGTATAGTACCTAAATGCAGGAGATCCAAGATTTTTTTTGTCAAAACCTAATAAGTAGCTATTTTATAAAAGCTATCATTTTGACACAAAATTTTAGACTTAAATGTGCATTTATTTTTTTTTAAGATTTAATTAATTTGTTTGTCAGCAACACAGCTAGAAAGGGAACACAAGCAGGGGGAGTGAGAGATGGAGAAGCAGGTTTCCTGCCGAGCAGGCAACCCAATGCGGGGCTCGATCCCAGGACTCTGGGATCATGACCTGAGTGGAAGGCAAACACTTAATGACCAAGCCACCCAGGTGCCCCATGTGCATTTATTTCTTAAAAACTTAATGTTGCAATTATATTTTCTCTGTATCAGTCATATATCACCCAATGTGTTTTGCTCACTGTATTTAACCTGGATATTTAAAAGTATTACCAGTGATGAAGTGAGTTTTCTTCATCAGAAAATAACTCATGTGTCTGGAAAAAAAAGAGGAAAGAAAAGAATTCATGTGTCCAAAATTGATTTTTCTTCAAAAATATGAATTGCCTCTAGCCTATTTTTGTCATTCATAAATGAATAAATACCAAGGGGGATGTAATAACAAGATCCTGCTATGCTTTTGGCTATTTTCTGATAGTGAGACTGTTAACCTTTGAAGGCTGCTTATACTGAATGCTGTCCCACAATTTAGAATGGAGGTGATGTCAGCTCAGGACATACATGAAAACGTCAAGTACATTTAGCTTATATATGCAGGGCATCCACGGGTACAATTATCTGAAGTTCATAATGTGTATTCATTTCTATGAAGTGGATGATGTATATTTTCTGTCCTTTAAGAACTACAGAGAGTAGTTATTTCTTGTGCTTTAAGAACTACAGAGAGTTGTTCTGTCTTTTATGGACAGAACAAAGCATCAGGACGTCAAGATATTAGCTTTCAACAGCAACTTAGCTAACTGGTCCTGTTCACCTCATTGTCAGCTTGAATGTGATTCATTGAAGTCAGTCTCTACTACTTATTGACTGACTATACTGACATGATGTAAAGAGGCTGAAGAAAAAAATCACAGGGAAATTCTTGGATCTCTCATAGTTGACTGCATTGACAAACTGGAGGACTGGATCACACCAGCAATTCTATTTTAGTAAATCATGCATAGATGGTACTTTTATATGTTTACTGTATTTACCCATGTAAACTCAGAAAAGGGAAGGGAAGAAATGATCATATCTTCCATTTTTTTATAACCTTGAGAAGTTTTGGCATTTCTTGTTGTTGCTGTTTTGTTTTCTCAGCTCCTGTTTGGAAGATTTTGGGGGGCAGGTACGCACGCAGGTTCACAGTTCCTTCTTTGTTTGAATGTCTTACCTTGAATAAAATGATTACATGTATGGAGTGAAAGGTCTTGCCTGTGCCCTATTTTGGCTATTTCAAACTGAGAAAGATATAACTATATATTATATATATATCCTTATTTTTTTTCAAATTTAAATATATCATGGTCATTAAGATTATGGACCCTACCGCCAGAATGCTTCATTTACTTTATCATTTACTAGCTGTGATTATCCGGAGTCAGAGAAAACATGTGACAAATTTAAACATTGTTTCCAAAACTATCAACAATAGAAATAGAATGGAATTTCCTCCAGTAAATGGCATCTTAAAAACAAAAATAACTAATATCATACATGATCATTTCCCTCTAAGTTCAGAGGCAAGGCCAGGATGTCTTTTCTAATTATTTCTTTTCTTGGATTATAGACCTACATGTAAAATCTAAATCTATGAAATTTCTAGAAAAGAAATTATTGGAGAATGTCTTCACAATCAGATATAAGCTAAGATTTCATAAAGAGAAAGGGGAGAATGCTACAAATTTTTAAAGATGAATTATAATTTGAACTTTTGCAAAAGGAAAACATCTGCTCAGGAAGACCTACCGATAAGAAAATAAACAGCCAAGCAGCACCAGGGTGGCTCAGTCACTAAGCTTCTGCCTTCGGCTCAGGTCATGATCCCAGAGTCCTGGGATCGAGCCCCTCATCGGGCTGCCTGCTCGGCGGGAAGCCTGCTTCTCCCTCTCTCACTCTCTCTGTTTGTGTTCCCTCTCTGGCTGTGTTTCTCTCTGTCAAATAAATAAATAGAATCTAGGAAGAAAGAAAGAAAGAAAGAAAGAAAGAAAGAAAGAAAGGAAGGAAGGAAGGAAGGAAGGAAGGAAGGAAGGAAGGAAGGAAGGAAGGAAGGAAGGAAAAACAGCCAAGCCATAGCAAACGAAAATATTCACAAACATACATTTAAGAACAGCCTTGTCTATTCCCTGGTAATAAAAAGATAAAAATGAGAAACAAATTTGAACTGACATTTCAGAAAGGAAGATGTATAAATGTCGAGTAAGCAGAAGATTTCATGCTCAACATCATTAGTCATCAAGGAACTGCAAAGTTTTAAGATCACATCTACCCACATAACTAAAATGCAAAATATCAGTGACACCAAATGTTGGAGATGATGCAGAGTCAGGGTGCAAAACTATGGCCCATGGGTTAAATCCCTTTGACGTATTTTTTTATAAAGTTCTAGTAGAACTTTAGCTATGTATTTTCTGTGCATGCTTCCACACTGAAATAGCAGAACTGAGTTATTACGACAGAGACCATATGGATATTTACATGATAGCCCTTTATAGAGAAACATTGCTGACTCATGACATAATATTATCAGAACCCTCATAATGATCTCATTGTTGTTTCGAGGGTAAAATGTTACAAACAACTCAGAACATGATTTTATAATCTCGCAAAAAGCTGTATGTACCCTATAACTCCGCAATATATCACCCAGCATTTATTCAAGATGAAAACACATACCCACATTAAACTTTGTGCAAAAATGATCATTATAATGTTATTCATGTTAGTCAGAAAGTACCAGGAATCCATCAACAAGAGATTGGAAAAACACTGTGGTATATTCATACAATAGACTATTTCTCAGCAATACGAAAGAGCAAATTACCGTTAAATGTAACAATCTCAAAAATCTAATGTGAGAAAAAAAAGACACAAAATAAAATGTGTATTTATATGAATCTTAGAAAAAACAAATTACATGCAGTGATAGAATGCACTATTTGCTTTGATATGGGGTGCTTTACTTCGTAAAAGGCACAGAGTAACTCTTTGGAGTGATAGAAATATTAGTGATAGAAATTATCTCTTATTGTGAAGATTACACAAATCTAAGAATTTGTGGAAATGGATTAAATTGTTGCTTAAAATTGGATCCTTTTGCTTAATGATTTTATACCTAAAAAATTAGTCAAGTGGCTATTCTAGCCAGATGGGGAATGATGTTTCCTAGCTAGGTATTTGAATGTCTAGTTAAACTTTATTACTATAACAAGAGGGAAAATGAATTCATACAGGTAATAGTTTGTGCCACAATAATATGTGGTAATTGGCTAGAAGGAGTCGAATGCTGGTATGGTAGAAAAACATGCAGGAAATTCAAGTTATTGGTAATTATCCAGTTATTAGATTAAAACATGGGTTGCAGAAGTTTGATAGAATATAAACTAAAAATAAAATGTAATAATAATTTACAAAAGCGACAAAAAGAGTATAAATTAAGCAATGATTAAGAAGAAATATGTCACATAAAATAAACATCTGGAGCTTATTGAAATCCTTAAATTAATCTAAAGGTTTTAAAATGTTAAGTTAAAACACAGTAATATACTCTTTCTTATATTTCATATTTTCAAAAATTGAAAGGCTGATAACACCTAATAAAAAAAATGCCATGAAGGGGCAGGGATAAGCTGACAACTTCCATGATGAAACAGTTCTGAATTCAATAGGAACCCCATTAAGATGGGACTGACCTGGGCTCCTGGGTGACTCAGTGGGTTAAAGCCTCTGCCTTTGGCTCAGGTCATGATCTCAGGCTCCTGAGATGGAGGCCCGCATCAGGCTCTCTGCTCAGTGGGCAGCCTGCTTCCTCCTCTCTCTCTCTGCCTGCCTCTCTGCCTGCTTGTGATCTCTCTCTGTCAGATAAATAAATAAAATCTTAAAAAAAAAAAAAAAAAGATGGGACTGACCTGTGGATATCTATGAAGTTATAAGTCACTCCTATTACTCTTGGGGTGTACCTCTCATGGATCATTTCTAAATCTGTGATTCATTCTCATCACAATTTGCCATCTGGTCTCAGCCGTTATTGAGGATAATTAAAGCTAAGGTCTGTGACCACACTTGGGACAAAGCAGTAGATTGGAGAGTGTTTGAGTACTTCGGGAGGCAATTGCATTGAAAAGAGTAGGGGCCCGTGGAGAGATTGGGGGCCGGTCATTTGGAGGCAAAGACCCCATATCCAGGACCAGTTTGGGGCAGATGACAGCATTTTCCTATTAATCTAATGTATACTTAGCAGGTATTGCAGGAACAAATAGGCAAGACTCCCCACAGTAAAGTAGGATTAAACACTGAATTATTGTTATTATGTTAATATAAACCATGCCTTATATTAAAATGATTAAAGGGATGATTTGTCTTACAATGATAGATTTTACATTTATGGCCCAAATGCAAAAAAAAAAAAAAAAAATGAAGTTCAGCAACTGAAGCATAAACAAGAGAGATGAAAATATCTTTCCAAATTAATTTCCCAGTTTATGAGAAGAGATGTGACAGAAATTCATGTCTCAAATGCCATGGAATCTGAAAGGATTTTCAGTGAATAGGGCATGACACTGCACTTTGCATCTGAGCTGGTTGGCTTGCTTTACCACCCCCATGTGTTTGTGACTCAAGGATCTAAAGCGCCCTGCATTGGTTCCAGAAGGGGGACAGGAGTTTACTAACCACTGGATGCTTGTCTGAAACCGCTGAGATGCATAGAACTGTGAAAGCAATGAGTTGTCACATCCTGAGCATTTGTTCTGACCAGCTACACTCGAGTGGCTTCCTTGCTTGGAATTTTCGGACAAATCAAAGCCTTGGATTTTTCTACCTGCAGCTGCAGTGAGCTTTTGGAAAATAACTTGAAAATAACTTGTTTGTCCTCCTGGGTACCTTTTACTCTTGCAAATAGTGTTGGTAAGAAACCTCAACCAGAGAAAGTTCAATAGCACTTAATATTTAGAAACACTGTGAAAAATAGACACAGAAATGGAAAAAAGATTTCAGTGGTGTTAACTTAGAAAGGAGACTAACTCCTGTTTAATGTCAGCCAGAATAGGAATGATGTAAGATAAAGTACCTATGGGTGTGCCCTTGATTCATTTATCTTAGAAGAAGAAAGCTTATTAATTCAGAACTGTACTAAAGCTGAAACTTTAGAGGCTTTGCTTTCTGCTTCTCTGCTTCGCACATGCTATACACTACTTCCAAATCATCTAGCTTGATGGTTTAATTGCATGGCACCTGCCATCACTACAATCCATTTAATTACTACTGTAATTAATTTGCCTTTAATGAAGATAAGTAAAAATAGATATCTCTTCTAATTTTTTACTGCCTTCTGTCTCTCCTAGATTCTCATAATGCTTAAACTCCCCTATGTATTCAACAGGATAACTACTATGAAAACCAATCTGTGGCTCCTTACTCATCAAATATTTATTGAGTATCTATTTTGGAATAAATCAGAAAATTAGTCCATAGTTTGTCTGTTTTTGATTTTTTGAGAATCAGCATAGATATTAAGCTGATTTTATAGAATATGGACGAAGACTACATGACTGGCAAGCTTCCACTCCTCATCCTTAGACACAAGGAAGAAATCTCTAATGTAAAGAAACCCTCGCCCTTCCTCTGATCAACGGCCATCCTGTCACTTATTAATATCCAGCCAAACTGATAGGAGGGAAAAAGTCATTTCCATCCTTTCATAGTCATTGGATTATTGTGGCATGATTAAAAAGAAGGTAGTAGTTCTACATACTACAGAGATAGTAGTTCTACTTCTTGATGGAGTCTCTGAAATAGTTTGGAAGGCAGAAAATGAAGCTAGTCTAACAAATCCTCAGATCTAATCTGATTTTGGGGACTGTATTTTGGGCTATTATAGCAGAAACTGACAGTGTCTCAAAGCTGACACCTATAACTTTTTTTAAAAAGTTAAACGGTAGGAAGTTAAATGGTAGGAACTTTTTAAAAGTTAAATGGTAGGAAGGAATACTATTATATGCGTAATAGTGTTTGTATACACATGTGTGTGTATACATTGTCTATATATGCTATGTATGTATGCCTCTATATGACCATGTGTGTATTTGTGTATTAACAATTTTTAAAGCTCTTCTCTGCCTGAAAGTATATTTCACTCTCTCTTCATGGAAGACTGCAGTCACATAGAACTTCCTCAGAGAGGATTCACTTCTCTTTCTTTCTTTCTTCCTTTCTTTCTTTCTTTCTTTTCTTTTTTAAGTTTTTATTTATTTATTTGTCAGAGAGAGAGAGAGAGCACGAGCACACAAGCTGGCGAAGCAGAAGGCAGAGGAAGAAGCAGGTGCCCCTCTGAGGAAGGAGCCCAATATGGGACTGGATCCCAGGACCCTGCGATCATGACTTGAGCTGAGGGCAGATGTTTAACCAACTGAGCTACCCAGGTGTCCTGGATTCACTTCTCCATCCATTTGCTTTGCTTTATTTTTCTTCATAGTGCTTCTCATTACTTCTCATTATTATGCATTCCTTTATTTATTTTATTTCCTGATCCCCCCCCTCCCTGTGAAAATCGGTTCTCCATGAAGGGGAGTATTTTTCTCTGTCATTTTTACCATTATCTCCCCAGAACCTAGAATCATACCTGACACAGATTTGATACTCAATGATTGTGCATCATATAAAGTATATTGTGAGCAGCATAGCAGGATCTCTGTTGTCTTGATAGTAAAGCAAATTTGAAGGTTTACTTGTTTAAGGTACACAGCAAGGAAATAATATAATCTCTTTATCATTGTTACTTCTCTCCTGGCACCTCTAAAGCTTAGTATTGTTTCATACCTGTTGCTTGTTTTAACTCTTGCAAATGGTGTTGGTAAGAAACCTCAACCAGAGAAAGCTCAAAAGAACTTACTATTTGGAATATTGCTAAAAATAGACACAGAAATGGAGAAAACGATTTCAATGGTGTTACCTTGAAAAAGAGACTGACATTTTTATGATCAGCCAGGCTATGATAAATGATATAGATAAACTGCCTATGGCATGTCCTTGATTCATTTACTTTATAAGAAAGCTTATTAACTCAGGATTGCAGGAAAGCAGAAATTTTGGAGGCTTTGTCTGCTTCTCTGCTTAGCTATGCCATGCATTACTTCCAAATCATTTGACTTTATGGTTTAATTGCATGGCACCTGCCATCACTACAGTCTATTTAATTGCCACTGTAATTAATTTGCCTTTAATGAAGATAAGTAAAAATAGATATCTCTTCTAATTTTCTACTACCTTCTTCTGTCTCTCTAAGATTCTCATACTTTTTTTCTCTCCTTGATGATAACTATGGATCTTAAAGGCAAGTTCTCAGATGTTAATACTAGGTTGGATGTCTTCTGTGCAATCATAGATTGACAGAGGAATGGCTGGATATACATTTAGGATTTACGTGGAATGCCAAGTATCTCTTTTTATAATTAAGTAGTATTTGTAAGACTGTTATGCTTCTTTCCAATTGACTAAAATGTATTTTAAAATATGTGAATAGTGTCTTTGGCTGAATTAAATTTCTGGTATGTTCATAACTTTTAAGGATTCAGTTAGAAACAGGTATCTAACTGTTTTCTTAGATATTATTTCAAAGCAGTGACCTTGAGACAAGCTTAAGCAGGAAAGAGAAATACTTAACATGCTTAGGTAGAAATAGATATGGATTTATGTTAGAAAAGCATCAACAGCCAAAGAAAACAAGCGTAGAGTCAAGTTATAGGACTGTATGTCCTCTCAAGGGACAAAAAAAAGGCTGAGTCATTCTTAAAAAATGAGAACTGCTAAAATCGAATATGTCTTGGCTGCAATATATAATAATATATCTCTTCTCTTGACTCAAAAACTTTTGATAGAACGTTCTGCCTAGCTCACCAACTTGGACGGGAAAAGAGACAGATGTTTAAGTATCCCGGCACAAAGCAAGTATCAAAACAACTCTATCGGAAGTAAGAAATGGCAGGAAAATATACATCCCTCCAAAATTTCCAGCTATATGGGAACACTGTCCAGTTCCCCATTATGTAAGGGAAAAAAGCCTTGATGATAATTATATTAAAAAATAAAAAATTAGATGAGCCAAATCTTTCTAAGGTAGAAGAAATGGGGACAACCAGTAAATAACTCTTTTGGTGAACACTCAGGATAGTATCTTCTCCTTAAATTAGTTTCTCCCTGTCCTTATCTGACTCATTCTGAATTATTGGATTTCCAGCAGTTTTTACACCTGGCCTCTTCCATGAGTGCTTTGCATTTGCTAGCAGACAGCAGAGCACCAAAGAAAACCTTTGAGATATAGGGATTCACATGTAAAAGGTTTCAGTTTGCTGTAGACTCTCAGTTTGCTGGAGACTCCAGGGCAAAAACTGGAAAATATCTTTCTGAATGTTTGAATTGTAGAAAAACATATGAATTAATAACTGAGACATTTGAGAGATTGATTCTATTTTTTTCACTTTCTAGTGGAGTAAAAAGACATATGCTGTTATGCTTTTCACAAAGATAGAAACATGCTTTTTTATTGAGTGGAATGACATAATTACAAAGAGAGTCTGTCATTCCTTCAGTATGGAGAATAGGTTTTCCTGGACTCTTTTCTTCATGCCAAAGAATTTTTGGTGGAGTAAGGGCAGTGGTGAATAAAAATGGCCCATTGTCCCATCAGATGGTGGTAGAAAAGGCAACTGCTATTTATCTTTTGGTGGTGACGTTTTTATCAACAATGAGACAGAGAGAGAAAGGGGGAAGGGAGGGAGAAGGGAGAATGAAATTTAGAAATAAATTCCTACTTTGAGGGAATTAGTGTTTAAGGAAGTCAGTGATATTTCAATAATATATATATTATATTAAGATTAATTGATTGATTATATTTATATATTTTGTATACTTAAAGACAAGAAACCTTTTCACTTGGGAGCACAATAATTGGTTCACACATGAGCTGATCATTGGTTCAACTTGTAACTTCAGTTCCTCATTCTAGGTCAGAGTTTTAAATTAGTGGAAGATTTCCTACAGTAAACCTGATTAACTGATTTCTTAGCCTACCAGGAATTTAAATCATATTCAGAATCATCTTCAGTTCTTGTGTTTGGCAAACTGTTACTGGGTAATAGGGTCCGTGTTTAAAGGAACGAGGCTGATAAAAAAGTGAAGGTTAAGCAAAGCTTTATTTCATGCCAAGCACTGAGAATTGTACTGGCTGGCCAGGGTCGCTTCTCAAGAGAGAGAAATTGATGCCTCCTAATTTTTCAGGCCCACTTTTATAGGGTAAACACCCACCCCCAATCAGAAGCTAACCAGGGTTAATTTGCATTTTTATTGCTCCAGGTACCAGGAAGTTGAGGGCATTTGGGTGTTCCCATCTGTTCCCAAGTACCAGTAACTGGTTGCCCATTCTTAGTCTGCATCCCTGTTGCTCAGGGTCAGGAGGTTGGGGGTTAAGTGATTGGGTCACCTTTGTTTTCCAGGGGCAGTTTGTCCATATTTCCTGGAGCTGTTTTTCTGAGTAAACAAGATGGCGGCTCAGATTTCTAAATAGATCCTTACACTGGGAAGTCTCTTCTTACTATCAATCAGATATTGCTCTTCCTAAGCTGTGTTTCACCTACTCAAACTAGAAAATATACTTCAGGCCACAATACCACAATCACTTGTTTGGTCTCAATTTTATCTCCTAAGGTCAATGACAGCCTCTCTCTGTCCAGTAGCCAAAAATTATTCTACCACTTTTGTCATTTATAGTGCATATTTCCCCTGCAGTTTTAGATTCTTTCCAATGTACCTTCTTAAAAATATTTTTGCTGATAGAATCGAAGAGTTTTTGTGTTTGGGATGAAATTTTCAACGAATACTCTAAATTACATCCACAGGGGAAAAAGCAATCAACTAGAAAATTAATAGTTACTTGTCATCCTTCTATTTGGGAAAAAAAAAAAGTTCACTGTCTATTTCTCAATTCAAGTCACTCACCTTTTTGAAATGGTGTCCCACACTATTCTCTAAACACATACACATACACACATGCATATATTTTATAGCAGTACTGGGACTCTGCAAATAGTATATATTCACATAACATATTTTGTATCATACTATCCCAAGCATATCTAATAATTTGGTTAGACATTTCTGGGGCAATGCATTAATATGTAAAAATGGAAACATCATTTTATTAAAGAAATTATATGAATCTGGAGGTAATAGGTAGGTAATAAAATTTCTCCTACCACATAGGAATTCTCAGAGACAGCCGTAACATGACAAGGTGACTTCTATGTAATTGAACTGTACAAAACTTTTTGAAAATTAATACTATCCCCAATGTTGGGGTTTTCTTTCTCAAAAGCAGTCTGAGAAACTCATATAAAAGGCAGAAATGGTAGAAATTATAAGAAAAAGAAGAGATAAAGGTAAAAATTGTTCTATCAAAACATCTAAACTTATTTCTTGGGACTAACAACTCTAAACCATGAGGTAGGCGAGCCTTTTAATAATAACAGTAGGAGTGGGAACCAGGGCAATAATTTTAACTTAAAATGCCAGCAATATACAATACTAATGCCAATTAGCACAACAGTGGTCATGGAAACATTTCACTTCAAATTACAGCACCACAGGCTGCAGAACTAGGGAGCACAACTTTCTAAAGCCTGTGTTCACCTGCTCACACCCCTTTGCTCCTTAATCCCTGCCTACCTTCTTCCAACTCCACCTCTCTTGACAAGTGGCCATTGTTTCTCCCAGATGGTTCCTTGAAATATGACTGTTGTTAATTTTATATAAAGTTTTTAAGCTTCACAGCTTGAATTTGGTAGTATCAAGTAAACCTCCAGGATCCTTTTCAAATATTGAAAAGCTTGAAATATTTCTTTCAAGCTTATTTCATAATATGAACTATACATTCTCCAGAAAGTTTGTTCTGGTTATCTGTGTTTCAAACCTTTTCTTTGACATAGTATTCCCTTATTCCAGCACTAAGCACAGTGAACTTTGTTCATTCTACATATGCACGACCTTTGGCGCCATACCTTCACATCGATTTGCCAGTTAAGTGCCAGATGAAGGATGGGAAACATCCCAGAAGCCATTCCTACACCAAGATAACAAATAAGAGCTCATCTACAAAGAGATATGACTCCAGGCCCAGAATTATATCTTACTAAGTGGAAACTAAATATATTTCTCAAGTAGTTGTGCCTCAGCTAGATTCCAAAATTGCCCACTGCTGTTCCAAGCCCACTTGGCATGAAGGGAATATAATACAGGAGAAGTTGGCAGTGAAATGAATGGATTTTGCTAATTTTTCAAATTTTTTTGCAAATTTTCAAAAACATAATGCCCTGTGAACACAGGATGTGTGCATCCCAGGACTGAAGCCTATGAAGTTTATGCTTCATCTTTTCTACAGTGAGCACTGTGCCTTTTAGGTTTTAACTGGCTTTAAAGCTTTATAGTCAATATAGACTTTGACAGACATCCTCTAGACCTATACTGGCCAGCTCCTGCATTCTAAATCTGGACCAGAGCTTTAGCATGAGCTCTATGAGAGCAATCTTGGTCCTGCTCCTAACTGTATCCTGAGTACCCATAGCTATTTGGTGTTTCAGTCAGTATATCAGAGACTTGTGAACAAATGAATGAATTGCACCTATCCTGATTTTAATTCAGAGTATCAGGCCATTTGAAATTTATTGATTTATGCCTCTGTATTAAACTTTCTAAAATAATGCCTAGGACCAAATGTTTTTTCACCTAATAAATACTGGATTGCCTAGAGGTACCTTCTTCTGAAGCCTTTCCATTCTCACCCCAATGATGGAGAATCGGTAAAGCAAACCTTAATTTTAAGTAAGGATGAATTTTAACATTGGAAATATGTATCTAGAGTGGATCTATGAACTCTGTTGAGAAAAATGCCAAAAAAGAGGGTTATCAAAAGAGGAAAAAATGGGGTACCTGGGTGGCTCAGTTGGTTAAGCCTGTGTTCACTGAGCCTTCAGCTCAGGTCATGATCCTGGAGACTCAGGATTGAGCCCCGCATCGGGCTCCCTGCTCGGCAGGAAGCCTGCTTCTCCCTCTCTCACTCCCCCTGCTTGTGTTCCCCCTCTTGCTGTCTTTCTTTCTGTCAAATGAATAAATAAAATCTTAAAAAAAAAAGAGAGAGGAAAAAGTGCCTAAAAGCCAATCATTTTTCCTTTCTCAATCACTTGTAGGTCTTTGAAGATGTGAAATTACATTTCTTGATGTCCTTAAAAATCTGAGAGATGGGTTCTTATATACTTTTAATGCTAAAGAACAATAAAGCTGAAAAATGTTAAATAATTTGTTCAAGTTCTCATGAGTAAATAATGAAGCTGAAAACGCTATTGAGAACTCTTGTTGCTAAGCCTGTGATCGTGCTTCCTGCCATAAATGACATTTCCGGATAGTATACAGGCAAATCCATTATTTACTCAAGTATATATTAAATATTTTCTTTCTTAGGCTACAAACAATGACTTATAACTAGATTGATTCCTTCTAACCATCCTCTCTCTTTCTTTTTTTTTAAGGCATCTTCCTACTTGGGAAGGCCCCAAATATTAATATTGGGGAAGATGCATTCAATAGAAGGATAGGTATGTGTTACTTTAAACCTTATAGACATTTAAATAATAGGCTGAGAAAAAAATAAAGCATTTCACTTTCAGGTTATATGTGGAAGGTGAAAAACGAAGACAGGATTTGAGTAGGGAGTTGAAAGGAAGGCTGAAAATCACTAAGGAGGGAAGATATGAGACTTAGTACAAGCAAGCAGAAAAGCATAGGGCACTGATGAAAAGAGGTCTAATGAATTTTGGTAGTCATCACAAATCCTAGAGGAGATTATCTTAAAAGTGACAAATGTAACATATTGACATAAAATTACAGACAGTTCTCATTTTTTTCTTAGACTACTGTGAATAAAAGTTAAAAGAGGAAGAGACAAAGGAAAACATACATCTCCCAAGAGGAAGTGAATGATGAGCATAAAATAAAGATAACACCAGCATCAATGATCAGAAACAAGTAAAGCCAAAGAGAATCAAAGACAGAGCAGAGCTGCCACTCAGATGATAAGTATAGTGTCTACAGAATATAGAGTCATGGGGTTTTCACTCCTGGAAGGAAAGGGCCAGGATCACCATTCCCTGTAGGTTATGCAGAAGCTCAGGTCCAGGGTATGAAAATACACACACACACACACACACACACACACACACACCACACCACTTTTAGGAACTAAGAGATGGAGCACTTCATTGATTAGAAATTGACCTTACCCAGTAATGACTAGGACTCTTCAGACAAAATTCAGTGAGGGCAAGAGCAGGGTATAAACTGTGCATAAACTCTAACCATCTTGCATTTCAACCATTTTCTCCAATCTATAAGACTTATTGAAGGGTGAGTTCTATAAACTTTCAACAACAGCCTGAAAGACCCCAAGGAAGAACACATGAGGGTGAATGAGGCCAATGAGACTACCATGCAGGAGTGGACACACAAAATCCTCTCCTACCTCATGATATTAGTGTCATGTCATTACCGTTCATTTTATTGAAAGCTGCTACCAGTTCTTTTAGGAAGTAGGCAGGGTAAAAATTACAGGTTAATGTGCATGCCTGCTTGGGAGTCAGAGACTCCAGAGGACAGCTTTACTCTCACTAACAGTGTTTTGTAACACTCTACCAAACAGGATTACTGCTTGGTGTCTCTGAGCTCCTGATATCAGGAATAGCAATAGAACACAGAACAAAGAACATTGAACACCCAGCACTAACAGATCGTTAAGTGCTTTAAAAAGATAGGTGGCAACCTTCTGTAAGTTTGTTGCTATTTGGAAGTTCTTCTCACTGTCCACTGCCTATGCTAAGCCTCCCAACTTGTATTACTTCTTAAAAAGTCTTCCACTCCTCATCTCCAGCAGAAACAGATTTAGCACCAGCTACGGAAACAGAGTTTAAAGAGGGAAACTTAAGATATTTGTTTTCTTTTGCTCCTTTCTTAATAGTTTTTTTGGATCAGTGAGCAGATAGATTACAATGGCTTACGTGACCAAATAGTACTCTGTTTTCACGCCAGTCTTGAAGGCCTTTAGGGGAATCTATTTCCATTTGTTGTGAAGCTATTTAAATAAAGGCCCTTATCCTCACCCTTGACAACCCTGTCACAGCAACAGTAAAATAGATTATATTTAAGCACTAGGAAATAATAGATACAAACCTAGGGAACCATAATTGAAATTCATTGTTAGCAAGAGTCTATAACCAGACATATCTTGAGGTTTTTCTTTCCACACAAAATACTCAGTCCTGTCTTAAATTCAGAAATATCTAAAGATATATCCCATTATTTTGGCTTTTTAAATTAAGGTCAAATTTACAGATCTTATTTTACTCTGTTTATAATTCAACACAAATTTACTAAGGTCTAACAAGTTCAGATATTATGCAAAGATTAGAAATGTAGGGATGAATAAGACAGACTTTCATTTAAATGGATAGTTGGCAACTGATAGTTGAAGATGCAGAAAGGAATGTAAACAGAAATTCACCAGAAATAATTCAGGCCAGTATGCAATACTAAGTGAAATGCACCAGAAAAAAAAGGAGCAAATTAATCCTGCTTAAGCGAGAGAGACAAAGTAGTGCGTTCAAATAAGAATTATAATTCTTGTAGAATGAAGGAAACCATCCCATGGAGTGCTGCAGGAGGGAAAGGTGAGGGGGGCATTTCAGTAAGTGAATAACCACAACAGAAGTGTGGCAGTGGGAGAGTTGAAAGAATATTTAGGGAAGGATGGCAATTTGGTATCGTTGAGTAGAAATGACTAACAGAGACACGCTCAAAAGGGACATGGCAGGTAAAAGACCAATAAAGTGGACTGGGGCCATCTTCTAAAAAAAGCCTTGTATACTAACCCAAGGATTTGGGCAATGATGACTCATACTAATATTTAAGCAGATTTAGTAGACATGTGTTGATTTTGCTTACCCAGCATTTCCCCCCCTCCCTCCTATTCTGCTTTTTTCTTCTTCTAGCAACTGCACTACAGCTATCCTTTGGAGATCCAACCCTTCCTCATTTAAAGTCAACCTGAGTCAGGTGAAGAAGATATCTCTGGGTTTTTGTTAGAGGAGTGGGCATGAGAACTATGCCTGTCGGCAGGAATATTCCACCCTCAGGGCAACAGTGACTGGTTGAGGGATGAGTAAAAGTGACTTAGGTTTGTTCAGTGAGTGTTTGCTAGAGAGGTCAGTGAACAGTCTTAGGTTAGAGAAGACTAAGCAATGACTAAATTCAGCCATACCTAAACCCAGAAATAAACCTAAAATTTGTAGTTCAAATTGAACTTCTTTTCCATGCAACTAAAAATAAATAAATAAAGTCCTGATAAAAATATCACATATATACATATTTTTGCATATATAATTCACATAGATCACTATCACTCTGACACCAGAGAGTAGATTGCCATAAAAAAGAGTGGAGGAAGGGACATTAGCTACGCATGTTAGTACTAGGGAAGATGATGAGGGCCCAAATTAAAGCAGGGTCCCTAGGATTGGAGGATGGAAGCTTAACCTGTTGTATTTTTGTCTCTTGGATTCCTTGCTCCCAGCTCAGGTCCTAGATAGTAATCAAAATTTATTAAATAAGTGGCCAGGGTATGAATTCAAGATAGAGAAGGTTATGAGAGGTATGGATAATGGTGAAGGAAAATGAAGAATTTAAGGATCTAGTGAGGACAAGTGGATAGAGAGTAGTGGCATTATTTAAACTAGGGCATGACAAGGAGAAGCTAATAAGGTAGGGTGGAGTAGGGACAAATGAAGGATATAGTTGTGGATATTTTTAGCCAATGTTATTTTTTGACTTTTGGCTTTTGTTATTATTATTTGCCATATGCTTAGAGATTTATTTTTTAAAAAGATTTTATTTATTTATTTATTTGACAGAGAGAGATCACAAATAGGCAGAGAAAGAGAGGCAAGCAGACTTCCTGCTGAGTAGAGAGCCCGATGTGGGACTTGATCCCAGAACCCTGAGATCATGACCTGAGCTAAAGGCAGAGGCTTAATCCTCTGAACCACCCACACACCCTGCTTAGAGATTTAAAACAGCAGAACTGTAATTACAATTAAAATCTTTTTAGGTCTTTTTAGATATATCTCAAAGACAATCTTATCCAACGTTCTGGTCTAAAATTATACCATTTTATGACAAATCCTCTAATGTTCTGTGATTATTTTATTTTAACATATGTTAAATTTTTGCATATGCAAAAGTTTTATTTCCTTTTTCAACCATAGTTCTTTATGTTCAAGAGTGATGCTTTATTCCTCTTGGTGTGTCCCAGAATTCCTAGGAAAATGCATGGCAATTAAAATTTCTCTCTGAATATTTGTTTTAAAAATGACATTGAGAGACTGTTGAAATTATGAGGATCTTACTAGGTATCCTTTTCAGAAAGGAGTTAATTAAGTGCATAGATCTCACTTCTGTTTTCAGCTTTAAACTATATCTAGAACCACCATCCTTTTAGTATAAAATGTGCTCCCTAGCATCCCAATCTTTCTCATCCTGTTTTATATGTTTCTTAAGGCACTTTCTAGTATAGTCTGATTTTAAGCTTTCTATCAGTTCTACTATCTTTATCACCCTATTGGATTGTAAAATTTATGCAGCCGATATCTTTATTTTACTCATTCAGTATGCCGAATAACTGGAATGTGGACTGGTACATAGTAAATACTCAATGATCTTTATGGAATTAACAAATCAACTGGTGCCATTTATTTACTTTATTGGTGGCCTGCACTTAACTAGGGCTTCCTCCAGTGGGTCCCATCCTTGATGTAGTTCATGGGAAGATCATCCCCTGGAGTTGCTCTCATGGTTCTGAGGAGGTGCTCTGCACTGCCACTCAATTTAAAGCTCCATGAGAGTAGGAATGTGTACCTGTTTTGTCCTTAAATCTTAGAGCTGCTTTTGAAACATAATAGATACCTGTTAAATTATTTAGTAAATAAATTAACAATTGAGTATAAAATTCCATTATAAAATAGTAGAAGGATGAAAATTCTCTGAGGTTTAAATGTTGTAAATATGAGACTAATTGCCATCATCAAGTGAAATAGATAGTAGAAAAGTATCCTGTTCTCAGTCAAGTAATAGTGAAGCTTGATACAGCTCAAAGTGAAAGTTTATGATTCAGTGCTAAGACTGAAAACTGAGAACATCTATACATAAATTTAATATTATTTTCCCTCATTTACTACAAATATAATTGTCACTAACAACCATAGTGAAAAAAGAAAAGGAAGTAAATATAAAACTAATAAAATGCCTATTGCTGAGCACAGATGAAGATAAAAAACAAAAACAAACAAAATAAAACAAACAAACAAAAATAACATGCTATCCCATGATAAAAAGCCATAAGAAAAAGAATGAAATAGATACTCATTTTATACTGGCTCTTCAACACATTCTAGTGTTTCTCATAGAAGGCTGTGGATAAGAATGGCATTTCTTATCCACAGCCTGGATTTCCTCTTTCAAAAGCATAGAATAAATACAGAAAAATCTCAGTTATATCAAAGAAAGTCTTCTGGAAAGGGGAAGAAACATACCATACAGTACAAATTGTGATACACACACACACTTGCAAGTACTTTCTCTTTCTCTCTCTCTCTCTTTCTAACAAACTATTTAAACTTAATGCCTGGACCTTGAATAAGAAGAGAACTTTAGTTTAATATTTGTTCTAATTCTTGAGGAGGTTGCACACTTGGAAGATTGCATTCAGCAAAGAAAATTAACAAAGGCTGCAAATTTCTTTCTGAAACCAACAAGATGTTAGGAATCAATTGTGGCTTCCAGCTTTTTATTCTGTACCACTGATGGGTCATGGCTGATGCAGCTCCATATCATACTCTATCAAATACTACTTTTGTTTTCAAGTTAGAAAACTATTCAGAGCCTGGACATGAGCCAGGGATCCAGCTTCTTTTCAAGCTGTTGTTAGTCCGTGATCTTTCCATAGTAAATGACACTTTAAATGTCAAGCATCTTCCTTACAGAAAAATTGCTAGAATCCCTGCAGTAAACAGAATGGCTCCAGCAAGACAACTATACCTTAATCACTGGAACCTGTGAACATGTGATATTATGTGGTAAAAGGAAATTTGCTGATATAATTCAGTTTATGGACCCCAAAATAGAAAAATTATTTACCTGGACTAGCCTGATGAGGCTAATGTAATCCCGTAAAACTTTAAAAACAGAACTTTTTCCTACTGAGATTGAAGAGATGCAGCAGAAGACATCAATCAGAGGGATTAGAAGTATGAGAAGGAATCATTGGATAAGACCTTACTAATCTCAACATGAAGGAGGCAGCATAACAAGGAATATAAGCAGCTTGCCGAGCTAAGGAAGTCTCCTGGCTGATAGCCAGCAAGAGAACAGGAATTTCACTTAGGCTCACCAATCAGGAAATGAGTGTTGCTAACAACACGAATGAGCTTGGAACTGGTTTCTCTCTCCAAGACTCCTATTAATAGCCCAGGCCAACCAAATTCTAGATTTGTCCTTATAAGAACTAGAGAAAAGTAACTAGCCAAGCTACTCATGGAATTCAGAGCTGCAGAACTATAATATAATTAAAATACATATGCTGTTTTAAGCTGTTAAATTTGTAACAATTTATTATGACTGTAATGATAAATTAGGATAAATAGAAAGCAAAATATTTAATATAACTAAAGAGCTGAGCCCTATTATATCAATAACCATATAAAATTTAAATGGCCCAAATACACCAAAAGAAAGAAAGAGTTTGGCAGAATTGATTGAAAACACAAACCAATTATATATTTCTATAAGAAATTCATTTCAAATATAATGATATATACAGATTGGAAGTAATAAGATGAAAAAATATCATGTAACCATTAATCAAAAAAAGACAGCAAGGCTATATCAATCACAGTAAACTAAGATTCAGAGAAAAGTACCAAAGAAAAAAAGAGACATTATATAACAACAAAAGATTTACTTTCCCGGTAATCAACTATAGAGCTACAAAATATGCAAAACAACAACTGACAGAAATGAAGGGAGAAATACATATATGCACACTTAGATTTGGATACTTCAATACCTCTCCTTTAACAATTGAGAGAACAGTTAGAAAACCATCAAAGATACAACGGATGCAAAACATTGTAAATAAACAGGGTCTAATATATACTTTCAGAGCTTACACCCCATAATAGCAGAATGTACGATTTTTCTTGGAAACATAGGTCATATGTTAAGATAGATAACATTCTGGACCAAAAAATAAATAACACTTTTAAAATCTCTTTTGAAAATTGAAGTCATACACAGTGTGTCCTCTCAGCTGAATGAACTCAACCTGTAAATCAATAACAGAAATATAACTAGAAAATCTCCAAACACTTAGAAATTAAAGTATTATTATTACTTGTTACTATTACTCCTAAATAATCCACAGGAGAAGGAAGTAATCTCAAGAGAAATCAACAAATTCAGTTAACTAAGGAAAATTAAAATGCAACGTATCAAAATTTTTGGACAAAGCTAAAACTGTTCTGAGAGGGAAATTCATAGCCCCAAATGCATAATGCAGAAAAGAAGAAAAGTATCTAATCAGTATTCTATAATTTCTCCTCAGGAACCTAGGTTAAGAAGAGCAAGATAAACCAAAAGCAAGCATGGGAAGGAAATAAAAAAGGTAGAAGTAGAACTTGATCAAACTGAAAATAGAAAATCAATAGAGAAAACCATTGAAACAAAGAGTACTGAAATGATTAATAAAATTGACAAATCTCTAACAATCTTGATAGAGTAAAAGAGAGAAAAGACATAAATAACCAGTAAGGAATGAAAGAAAGGCTATCACTGGAAAGCCTGCAAGCATCAAAGGATAATCAATGTTTAAACAAATGACTCTACATGCCTACATTTAACAACATATAAAATAGACCATTCCTTGAGAAATACAAAGTACCACCACCACACCACCACTCACACAATATGAAATAGCTCACTTAATAGCCCTATAACTATTAAGGAAGTTGAATTTGTAAGTAAAGTCTCCTCCTAAAAAAGAAAAAAAAATGTTAAGCACAGATGGTTTTATTGGAGAATTAATTCTGCCAAACATTTAGAGAAGAATTAACACATTCTATACAATCATTTCAAGAAAATGGAAGAGATGGTAACAATTACTAGTTCATTCTATGAAGTTGGTATTACCCTGATAACAAAACCAGATGAAAATAGTACAAAGAAAGAAACTATACAGCAATATCATCCATAAATACAGACACAAAACTCCTTTAAAAATCTTAATAAGTAGAATTAAATGACATATTAGAATTATATATGATGATCAAGTAAGATTTATTCCAGAGATTCAAGGTTGTTTCAGTATCCAAAATTAAATCAATGAAATTCATTCTATAAATGAGCTCAAGAAGAGATTCACAGTCATTATCGATAAATGTAGACAAACCACTTGACAAAATTCAATATACCTTCGTCAATAAAATTCTCAGAACTACAGGAAAGGAGTGGAACTTCTTCAACTCGAAAGGAGTAAAGACAATCTATATTTAAAAAAATATACAGTTAATATTTTATTTAGTGATTAGACTGGATGCTTTACCCCTAAGATCAGAAATCAGGTCATGATGTTGGTTCTCACTGTTATTCAACACAGTGCTGGAAATTCTAGCCAATATAATGAAGTAAGAAAAAGATATAAGAGGCCTACTTACTAGAAAGAAAGAAAGAAAAAAGAAGTCCCCATTTTCAGATGACATTATTTCCATGGAATCTAAAATAAAAGAAAGTTTAAGTAGGTTTTTTATATACTAGAAATGAGTAAGTGGATGTAGATAATAAAAATGCAATACTATTTACAATTGTCAGTAAAGGAAATTAGTATAAATCAGATAAAGCCTGTATAAGGCATATGTTGAAAATACAAAATGCTCATGAAGCAAATTATATTTAAATTAACATAAAAACATATCATGTTCATGAATTGGAAGGCTCAGCATAGTAAAGATGTCAATTATTCTAATATTGGTATACAGGTTTAATTACCAATACTGCCAAAATCTCAACAAGTTTTTT